>PPJG02000085.1:0-27469 GCA_003705695.2 Blastobotrys serpentis
GACCAACTTGAATCGGTTACTTTTCGAGTATGGAACTTGGATATCGAGTTCCTGCTCAAAAAGTTCCGGACGCTTTGGCGTCGCTCTAGCTTTAATGCAACGATCAAAATAACGTTTTGGATCTTACTGAACAAGTTGTTCGTTGGATTACGCCAACGGGGCGACTTGCTCAAAATCATCAACACTCCAGACGATGAGGCAGCACTTAGAAACCTTGCGAGGCAATTTAATGACCGATATGTTCCAGACGCATTGAAATTTTTCGAAGTCTCAGACGCCCTCGATGGAATAAAACGGATCAAGAGAATCCTTCAATCCGCTGACCTTAATGCTGAGGTCGAAGTCATTCAATCTGACAGAAGGATGTACATCAACATATTCAAAACTTTGGTGGAGCAAATTAGTGGTAGGGGCTCAGCGGCCTTTAAAAGGCTGTTCCGACAGGGCTCCATGCAGTGGCAGATAGTTGATGAACTTCAGAACACAGAACTCAGGTCCTTTGAAACTGCTGATGCAGTTGTGCCTTGCGAATGGTTGGAGGTTCAGGGATGGAATATATTCAATTCATTAAACTTACATTCTGACGCTGATTTTCGAACATTTTTCAACCCACTACGGCCACAGTACAAGAAAGTGACGGAAACCAACAGACCGGTGGTTAAAATTCCAGTAAGGGGTTTGAATAAGTTTCGGTTTACAGGTAATCCGGCACTGCGTACGAATGTGATTGAATATAATACAACCTCATATTTTGTAAAGATGAAGAGCAGAGTTAAGTTCCAAGCACATCTGAAGAGATGAAGGGCATAGTTAAGTTCCAAGCACATCTATTACGCTAGCACCGGTCTGAATGTAATTGAATACGATAGAATCTCATACTTTGAAGATATAAATATCATGTATCGTCCACAACTACTTCAGTGTGGTGACAATAGAGTTGCCAGATAAAACTGAGTAAATTATTTATTATAATAAATTGATCATTGGTCATTTCCAACAGTTGTGCTTTGAAATCAAAGATTGACATCCCATGTATCATGCCCGCTCCTTGACAATCCACCGGAAAAATCTTAGAGAACCAAGTGAATGCTCTTACTATTGCAGAATATATCTAACGGAAGAGAATTTAATAGAATATCTTGTTTGTACACAATAAAAATATTTTGTTGCATAAAATTGGTCACGTAAGATTAGAACCAAATTTGGGACAGTTTGAAAAGTCATACCGAAGGCCAGATAAAAATATAAAACTGGCAACTATTTCAAAGATTTTCTGTCTAAAATTGAAAGTCATTCCAGGAATTGAGCTCGATGATATGGCAACATATAGGATATCAGAAAGATAGTTGCAGCTGATTTTGAACAGTCCTCGTATACTGAAATGCTAATTCATTCGGCTCGGGGCTAAAAACCCCGACTGCAGATCAACCCGAACTTCCCGACGAACCTCGGAGAAAATTGATTTTAAGCTACGCATTTCAGAGAAATCAAATCGTGCCTTAATCAATTCAATTGGCATACTCCAATAAACCTTTAACTTATTTGTTCTGTCGTCGTTGAATTGTCTCAATTGGCACTAACTATGAATATGTTACAACCGCATATGTAGGTTCATTGTAATCCTGAAAGGTGTTTGAAGGCGGCTGGCGGATGGTAAATTTTGATTTCTAAGCAATAAAAACAGAGGGGTCGTACCTTATAAAAGCCGACATTTCTTCCACACATAATTTTTCAGCATTATGACTTCAAACAAGGCATTTGTTTTCAAAAAGATCCCTGAAGGCTACCCGGTCGCAGGAGAACACATCACTACCGAGCCCGCAGCCTATGGCTCCAACGTTGAAACACCAGCCGATGGTGTGGTTCTTCAATCCCTCTATACCAGTCTCGATCCCTATATGCGTGGTCGGATGCGAGACCCAGAAGTCAAGTCATACAGTCCTCCATTCGCCATCAACGAGCCAATCGGTAGCCGAAGCATTGCTAAGGTTTTGCGCTCAAACAACCCTGAATTCTCCAAGGATGAGGTGGTTGTTGGGAACCTGCCGATCCAGGAGTATGTAGCTCTGGATAACAACCAACTTGCGGTTCTCTCTGTTAAAAAGTTGGACAACCCACTGGGTATCGAGGATATCCGAGTCTTCTTGGGAGCTCTTGGAATGCCGGGTCTGACAGCATACTCATCACTTTTCGATATCGGTAAGCCCAAGAAAGGTGAAACAATCTTCATCTCTGCTGCCAGCGGTGCTGTGGGAGCATTGGTTGGACAATTGGCTAAAGTCGAGGGCCTAAAAGTGATTGGATCCGTAGGGTCCGAAGAAAAGCTCAAATTTATTACACAGGATCTGGGCTTTGACGGCGGCTTCAATTATAAAAAGGAGACCCCCGCAGATGCGCTGGCACGTCTTGCTCCAGAGGGCATTGATATTTACTACGAAAATGTTGGTGGAAACCACCTTGAAGCCGCGCTGGATGCCATGAACGACTTTGGACGGATTGTCGTGTGCGGTATGATTTCCCAGTACAATTCTGCAGACCAGTATCCAATTACCAATATCATAAACGTTCTCAAGAAGCGTATAACTATGCGTGGTTTCATTGTCGGAGATGCTAACATGGGTCCTTTGTATGCGAAGGAGCACCAGGAAAAGGTACAGAAGTATATCAAAGACGGATTGTTCCAGGCCCTCACATATGAGACTGTGGGAATTGACAATGCCGCCGAAGCTTTGATTGGCATCTTCCATGGTAAGAATTATGGAAAAGCTGTTCTTAAATTTTGATTTTTTAAGTTTAGACACAAGTAAAAATAGGAAGTCCATTCTTTTTAGTATATTTTAAATCAACGGTTCAATAAGATGCTATCTGCCGCATTCATTTAACGTTTGTACTTTCTCGAGAAGCATTGAGCTCGCTTGGTAATGTCAGCAAGACAACAAATGCAAATGTTCTAAGCGAACTCCAATACAGTATTCATGGTTTGTTGTCTAGCTAGACACTTCGGTAACCAACATTTTGGGAGACCAACCAACTCTGCGAGTGTTTCGACGACTTTTTCTAAGAGCTTTTCCTAATGACTCCATCTAGGGTTGTCCACTTGTGGTCAGTAGAAGGGGGGTTAGGGTTTAGATGGAGAAGAGACAAATGTATCATCAAGTACCTAATTGGAATATCTCAAAGAGAGTGTGTAGCTGCTACAACTATTAAAGCCTGAGTGTGATAAGATATACTGACTCAGTATAGATTCCAACTTGTTGTGTCAGATAGTTCACGTCTTTGATCTCGGCTCATCCAAACGCCCAATTGAGCCCTGGCTGATTTTTGATTCCATTTTCTGTTAAAGAAATCCGGATTCCTATATTATTGATGTAAATATATATCTCCGGCACGTATGGAGATACGCTAGTCGGCCCCTCAACGCTACGATATCTTGTACTATTAACCTGAACAATTTTCTGACGCTAGGGTTGATGAAAGATCTCGGCTCTCTTGCGACTACCTGAAATCTACAACCAGACTTTTTTCTAAAGAATCCTAATGGACTGTTCAGTATGGCGTAGTCTAGAAATTTTCAACTAACGTGGGGTACCTTTGAAAGGGAACATTGTTACGCTCAATTGCAATTAGACCCGACAGGAAAAGATGCCCTGCGCGCGACAATTTTATTTTTTTAGAAAAGAACCAAATGCACTATTTACTCGCAGAATCTACCTTTTTTTTTTTTTTTTTGCTTTCTTTCGGAGGAAGAAGAAGCCTGGGAGCAAAATCATGCCCCGCATTGAAATGGCTAATCCGGAATTTCCCCCCTGAGAACGGGAAAAATTGGTCCGGACGGGTAATTAACGCATAAATAGCCTCCGGGTAAAATGGGATCACAGTCGTCCGAGAAGGATAAATATTGGCAAAAAAGAACTTGGAACCCCCCGCAAATCACTTTGCGCGAGCGCGTCTATTATTCATCAACCCAAAATATATAAAGATGAGAGTTTCCGGGACTTTGTCTCGAACCATTACCACTGCTAAACCATTCAAAATGTCTGCTGTTACTCTTCAACCAACTGGGGCAAAGATGCCATTGACCGGGTTCGGAGCCTGGAAAGTCAACAAGGATACTTGTGCTGACACAATTTACAATGCCATCAAGTCCGGCTACCGATTGATTGACGGTGCCCAAGATTATGCCAACGAAAAGGAATGTGGCGAAGGTGTTCGTCGAGCAATCAACGAAGGTATCGTCAAGCGTGAAGATATCTTTATCACTTCCAAGTTATGGAACACTTTTCACGCTGCTGAACACGTTGAGCCAATGTTGAAGAGAACTCTCCAAGATTGGGGATTGGACTACGTTGATCTTTTCCTCATCCACTTCCCATTGGCCCAAAAGTATGTCGACCCAGCTGAAAGATATCCACCAACCAACGTCAACGACTTGGAAAAGGGTGTTGCTTATTACCAAAACACTCCAATTTCTGAAACCTGGGGTGCTTTAGAAAAGTGCGTGGAGAAGGGTCTTACTAAGCACATTGGTGTCTCCAACTTCAATTCTGCTCTCATCAGAGATTTACTCACTTATGCTAAGATCAGACCTTCTGTTCTTCAAATCGAACACCACCCATACTTGACTCAAGAAAAGCTTATCAACTTTGTCAAGAGCGAAGGCATTGCCATCACCGCTTACTCAACCTTCGGTCCACAATCATTCATTGAAATGAACCACCCACTTGTTAAGAACCAGACTCTCGTCTTGGAACACGATGTTGTCACCTCGATTGCTAAGGCTCATGGCAAGACCCCAGGTCAGGTTGTTCTTAGATGGGCCACCCAAAGAGGCATCAATGTTATTCCAAAGTCAAACAACCAATCCCGTTTGGAACAAAACCTCCAAAATGAATCTTTCGATTTGACTGAGGACGAAATCAAGAAGATCTCCGACCTTAACATCAACCTTAGATTCAACGACCCAGCCGACTGGAATCCATCTGTTCCAATCTTCTAAATTGAGAAGTATCATGTAGTAATGTCATTTATTCCGCATAACCCTTTCGGGCCTCACAGAGCTATACTTCTTGCTTCTTTTTGAAGAAAAAAAGTCGCCGGAGGCATCACTGCCACGTGAAGCCACGAACTATTGTCTAGCAATCTTGACAAATGTCATCGATGTTAAAAAAAGCTGAAACTCCTTGTGACCGTTAAAAGTCCCTGAATCGGAAATGATAGTTGTTTTCAGCCGCACCAACTCCTTAAAATGACATTTCGCCAAGGAAATGCAAGTATTTTGATTTAGCAATTGTCAGCCGCTTGTAATCAAATATAAAAGTACACTGGACTTCTTCTCTTTTCTGTAGGAATCCGCAGGAAGTATTTTTAACATGAAATTGTCAAGTATTCTCACACTTCTGTCTATCAGTAGCCTCGGACTGTGTGGCCGCCCAGACTTCCAGCTCCGGGTTCACACTGGCCCACCCGAGGAAATCAACAAGTACCTTGTTCTCAATCAACAGGATTGCCGCACTCATCTGACCTCCACTAGTGACTCTGCCGGCGCGCTTTATCGTTTGGACGATGAACAACATCTCTTCAATAAGAAGGATAACACGGAAGATATCTTCGGTGGTGTGGTCAAGCCTTATCCTGGCTCTAGCTTCAGGTTGCTCTATTTCAATGAAGCTCAAACCTCACAGGGCTTTGAAATCAAGGATGATATGTTGACCTTTGATGGTGATCAGACCTGGGCTTTGTGTGAGATTGAGGGTCATGGAAAAGTTGTCGCAAACACTAAGGGAATTATGTCTCCACCTGAAACCTGTCAGGCAATTACCATCAAGTGGGACCCAGTTAGGCTTTTGTAGCTTTTATTTATAGGTTTTAATGGATATCAGTTTCGTACTACTAGGGGTAGATATTGAGGGGAGAGGTATCCCGGTTTCGGAGGTAGTTTAGAAATTCGATAGGATTACAGACGAGATCATTCCGTTTTCTGATTGCCAACTATAACCTGAATGGAATAACTGTAATTGTTACCGTTTCGGAAAAAAAAGAAAAGTAAAAGTGACCAGTTGTGGAATCGCCCTGGCTGCAGAATTTTCATCGAGTCTTTCCACGGAAACTCCGATGCCTGAATCTCTAGGACCCGTGGAAATACAGGGCGGCGAATAATCGGATGAACCTGTCACAGAAATGTACCAAGGTTGGTATTTTGATTTCACCTCAGAAGCCACAATTGGGGATGGGATCATAGTTGTGTCAATGAAGTCCCCTGTGTGTCAAATCACCTATTTTTAACAGCTTTATCTTTCGTTTGATGTCCTATTGAAAATCTACACAATTCCGCTCCGAAACACGAATATTTGGTCAGCTGAAGATTACAGACTACCGGCCACTTTTCCCTCATTTTACATTCGTAGGTCAGTTTTAAACAGCCGGCAAAGTGTAGGACCAATTTGGGTATAACAATAATGATGGACGTACCGGCAGCAGATCATTTCTTCATTAGATACCCTACAGTCAGTCTATTACCCCTGAGCAACACTACTAATTGTTTCAACGACGGCCACTTTGAATGCCCTGCGGGCGGCGTTCTTTTCTAGAAAAGAACCAAAAGCACTGCATTTCGGACATCCAACAGCTACCATTTGTGCATTTCATTTCCGGAGACAGAAGAAAGCCTAGGCAGGAGGCAAGTTCGGGTCGGTGATCCGAAGCCGACTGTTGAACCAAAACACTCCATTTGATAAGGGGGGAAATTTGGAGTGTTATATACATTGAAGGCAATGAGAAGAAGGGCAACGTCCACGGCGTCGTCCAAGTCGTCAGTGTCGGAATATGACGACCAGGAGCTGGACATTTTGTACGACTATTTGGCGAAGATTATTTTGTTGGGTCCCAGCGGATGCGGCAAGTCGTGTATTTTGCATCGGTTTGTTAAGGGCGAATGGAAGGTGCTGACCTCACAAACGATTGGCGTGGAATTCTCATCCAAGATTGTCCGGGTGGGACAAAACCCCACGAGCACTGGCATGAAGTTGCAGTTGTGGGACACGGCTGGTCAGGAAAGATTCCGGTCGCTGACCAGAGGCTACTACCGCGGATCAGCTGGTGTGGTTCTAGTGTATGATATCACTAATAGAGCGTCGTTTGAAAAGCTGGGTGAGTTTATGGACGACATCCGAAATCTGACGCCCAGCACCGTTTCGGTGGTTGTGGTTGCCAATAAGGTTGACCTGGAGGACGATAGCGAGGTGACACATGCAGAAGTGCTGGAGTTCTGTCAGCGTCAAGGGAACATTCCCGTGATAAATGCGTCGGCGCTAAGCGGCGACAATGTTGATGAGATCTTCGAGCGTCTGAGCTCGATGATTGTCACCAAGATTGAATTGGGAGTGATCAATCTCGAAGACATGGACTCTGGCGTTCAATATGGCCAGGTGCCCCGATGGGACGGCACGGTCAAAAACCGCGGGAGGTCCATTCTCACCTTGTTAGGTGGTAGCGGAGGAGCTCGTCAGAACACGAGTAATGTCAGCGGCTTGCTGGATTCCCGGGTGCAAAAGTCTGGTTGTTGCTGAAACTTTGTCACTGAACCCCGTCGGCATAAATCCTACATATAAGTCTCATCATGCTGTTTGTTTTACTGCTGAGACAGAAGGATTTATAATTTCGAATTATCCTCTTGAATGTGCAAGGTTTCTTTCTACTTAGAACCAACCAATTTCAAAAGCACACCCCATGGTACAGCTTTTTACGTCTGCAGAGCTCTGTCCTTTGCATGGGCCCGCCACACGCAATGACGTAAATCCACCACCATCTGCTCACTATCACTCAAACAATAGGGCCGCGCGCGGCTCGTTTCTTTTTGTGAGATTTTCATGTCGGCGCGGATGTGCATGCGCGATTAACAAAAAAAAAAATTGGGTGGTAGGGTTCATGGGGGGTATGGGCGAAGGATCGGCTAAATTTTGCGTTGTGCAGTAGCTGATTTTTTTATTGCAGCCCAATAATTTTATGGTCCGAAAAACCGGACCGGACGATTTGAATGCGCGAGTTTTGTATATTACTGTATGAACAATTAGAGAGTATGTAAAACGTGTTGAATAGAAAACTATGTCCTAGCTGATTTTCATGTTCTAAATGGGCGGCTTGAATTGCGAGGGATATTTTGGGGTATTTGGTCGATGATCCCAATACTCAGCGAGATGCACCCTGTACGTGGATTTTGTGTCAGTTTCAGTCGTGTTGGGAGTTACCTTACACATAGTACCCCAAATCTAAGTGGCCATTTTTTTTTTTTTTTTTTTCTTTTCCTTACTTTTCCAAATATCATTCCCTTCGCTTCCAACTCAAACCACTAAACCTTAATATACATTTTGTGTATATATTAACGCTTCGCTACTGGACATAGCGATGGATAATAAATATGGATCATCTCCCTACAAAGAGGGGATGGATCAGCAATACAAGAAAACTCGACAGAATCAACTTTTTCGAAAAGCGTCTTCTCAATTGTAAGTTTCACAGTTTGTTATTGATAGTCAAGTTTTGTATGGAACCGAGCTGACAGTCCAAGGCCGGATTTTAGCATGCCATTTAACCATCCCAGTAACACGGCGCCTAGTTCGCCCACAATCATGACAGACGACGAGAGTCAGCATGGAATCTCTCCAACCACCAGATTAAACGACGATTCCTCAAGCACCGGCGGCGGTAGCACCACTAAAAGACAGTTTGCACCGAGACTGAGACAGGCCTTGTCCCATGTGCATTTGCCAACCTTGATGCATAAAGGCAGCAAGACTGACGACATGATCAGAGCAGACACGTCTTCGGAATTCAATTATGCGCACAGTCATCACGACCCGCTGGGCGATGATCGAAGACCTTCGTACACCTCTCAGCTCACCCAGTCTACCCAGAATTCCTTCTCTCTGGACCATCATGACAACAACAATAATAACAACATGAACAGCCACGCCAATAACCCTAACAATGCAAATTTAGCCACGACATCGCTCCCGCAATCGCTGGATCCGTCTGAACTGTCTTTAATCACAAACCTCCCTCCAGGCTCCGCAATGTCTCTGGATCCCAATGGAAATAGCAAAATGCAGTTTCCTGATAAGGTAAGTAGAGATCGAAGAAGCTCTCTAGCATCTTTATATCCATTCACACAACTAACAACTGTCACATTTGTTTAGGAACAAGTATTCGACACAAAGTCTATGTATCATGAGCAAGCAGCAGCTCAGGCAGCGGCGGCGGCAGCAGCCCCGCCCCGAAAGGATTCAAGGTCTGATTCGGTGGGATCTCTCGACAATCCAAAACTCGGCAAAAAGGGTCACAAGAAATCATTCCTAGGAAAACTGATATCGCGAAGGGAATCGTCGGCTGACTTCAACAACCCCCATGAAAGGCAATCGCGTCTCGCAAGTTTGAAACACAAGGCCTCAGAGTCGTTCCTGCCCCTACGACATCCTTCGTCTTCTTCTTCTCAAGCGCCGTCACCTAGATCGTCCATTGTAACAACAAATCAACACCATCCAGCCAGTCGGCAATCTCAATCCCATGGCCAGCACCATCATAGACCAGGTCAGCATCAACACCAGGATTACGGATTCTATTTCGACAAGAAGCGACGAAGATCAAAGTCAACAGCGTCGGCGCATCAAAAACCTTCAATCGCGTATAGCCCGCTAGACGCATTCCCTAGAGAGCTCTTGAAAGATTATAACTTTGCAGCTTCCGGCAATTTCGGCGGAAGCGCAGGTAGAATGTTCGCCCTCGACACGGACCTGTCGCAAATGCACGGTATTGTAAATCCTAATAATGAGTCCACGAACAACGTTAATGACAACACGACTAATAATGACGACCTTACGAAAAAAAATAGAACATCTTCACAATCAATCGACTTTAATTTGGAGCGAAACATAAACTCAGAGACAAACTGGGTCCCACCAGAATCCTGGGGAGTCATACAATCTACCGACGGTCCTAAATGGGGATTTGGTTTCGATCATGATAATGTTGGCTCAACAACCCCAATCCCATCTTCTGATGGCCCCATCGATTCCATGGCCAGCTCAACTTCCCTTGCTGGCGATACCAGTCAGTCCGGGTCCCAAAGAAGAAAATCTAATCATTGTTTACGGGTTTTCAGAGAGGATGGTACTTTCGGTACTCTATCCTGTCCAATCGATATTTCGGTCAGAGATTTGCTGCAACGAGTTGCTCAAAAATTCTTCATGAGTTCTATATCCGGCTATCAGCTCTCCGTTCGAACTGGCGGGTTAACTAGAATTCTCCAGCCATATGAAAAACCATTAATCTTCCAAAAAATGCTTCTGGAATTTATGGGTTATACGGAAAATGATCGATTAGGTGATGTCGGAAGAGAAGATCTCAGTTATTTATGTCGATTTGAATTTTCAAGAACTGCTCTGTTCAAGAATTTTACGCCGGAAGAAGAATCATTGATGGCTCGGGACTTCTCCTACGTCAATTTACAGAGGCTCAACCTTCAAACCATCCCCATCATGTTTTATCAGAACGCAGCCAAAATTCAGACTTTGGATGTGTCAAGAAACCCTTCAATCTCTATTCCGTTAGATTTCCTGCAAGGTTGTTGTAACCTAGAAAATTTCAAGTTTGTTGACAACCAAGCAAAGTCTTTCCCTCCAAATTTGAAAGAAACTCCAAAATTGTCTTCTTTAGATCTTTCTAATAACTTGATTTTGGAATTGGATCACGTCAAGTTTAGTGACATTGCAAACTTGACATCACTCAATTTGCAAGGTAACAGACTGAGCAGCGTTTCTGAATCAATTGCAGAGTTGTCATCTTTAAAGCATTTGAATCTGTCGTCGAATAATCTGACTCAAATTCCACCTGCGCTATGTGAATTGATCTCATTAGTTGAACTGGATTTGTCCTTCAACCACATTAGTGTCCTCCCCAAAAACATCGGCAGCTTGATCAACTTAGAAAGACTGTCAATGACCAATAATGATTTAACCAAACAACTTCCGGATTCGTTCAGCGATCTTATTTCTTTGAAAGAGCTCGATATCCGCTACAACAAGCTTCAAAATATTGACGTTCTGGCAAAGTTACCAAAATTGGAAACGCTCTACTGTTCGAAGAATTCGGTGTATTCGTTTGAAGATTCATTTTCTAGGTTGAAGTTGTTTTATTTCGATAGGAACCCAATCACCAAGATATCCCTAAATGAGCCTCATTATAATCTCGCAGTTCTCAACTTGAGTAAGGCCAAACTAACGACGCTTACTGAGAGTCTTTTGGATACAGTCCCTATGGTCGAGAAGCTGGTTTTGGACAAGAATCATTTCACAAATTTGCCTCCGCAAATTGGTCAACTGAAGAAGCTGATATCATTAAGTGTTGTTAACAATCAGCTTGTTGGTCTGCCATCAGAGATTGGTAACTTGCAAGAGTTACAAATGCTGGACTTGCATGGGAATAATATTAAGAGCCTGCCTCAAGAGGTCTGGGATATGTGCTCATTGGCTTATTTGAATGTATCTTCCAACCTGTTGGATTCATTCCCTAAGCCAAACTATCATGTGAGCAGCATTTCGTCCAATGCAACTGCTACTGCTGAAAGTATAAGGAAGAACAAGTCAACTACAAACTTGGATTCTAACTATGAGATGAGAGCACTTAATGACAGAAGAATTTCGCAATTTTCAGTCAACTCTGTCGATCCAACTAGTAGGAGAGGCTCTGCATATCCTAAACAAACCTCTCCTAAGAGTAGTAGAACTGGCTCCAGCTCACCAATAATGACCAGATCTGCCTCGACTACTCCACCACCGCAAAATGTACTAGAGAAAGCTGCTGCTGCAAGTGGTTCCAATAGTAGGGGTAGTAGACAGGGATTGGCTCAAAGTTTGTTGGTTCTTAGCTTGGCTGATAACAGATTCAATGATGAGTGTTTTGAGGAATTGGCTAAATTGGTTGAATTGCAGGTGCTCAATTTATCATATAATGATTTAATTGAAGTGCCAGCCGGTGCACTAGGAAGATTACCTAGATTGACTGAACTATATTTATCTGGCAATCGATTGAGTGGGTTGCCTTCGGATGATTTTGAAAACAATCAGGCATTAAGAGTTTTCCACGTCAACGCTAACAAGCTTCATTCGTTACCTGCAGAGTTAGGTAAAATGTCTCATTTGGGCGTGTTAGATGTTGGGTCTAACAATCTCCGGTATAACATCAATAACTGGCCTTATGATTGGAATTGGAATTTCAACCTTAACCTGAAGTACCTGAATTTCTCTGGTAATCAAAAACTGGAAATCAAAACTCTTCATAGTCACAATCAAGTTAGAGGTGAAGGAGAGCGAAATTTGAGTGATTTCACTGTACTCTCTGATGTTCGTGTTCTTGGATTGATGGATGTCACTTTGACAACACCTTCTGTTCCAGATCAAACGGAGAATTGCCGTGTTAGAACCTATGGTTCCAGGATTATGTCAATGGGCTATGGTATGGCCGATAGTATCGGTAATCATGACAACTTGTCGATGATGGACATGGTTATTGAAAGATTCCGCGGGAAAGAAAAGGAAGTTGTTGTGGGTTTGTTTGATGGCAGAAATGAACTTGAAAAGGAAGGTAACAAGGTATCCAAATTAATTCAAGAAACATTCGGTACAATTTTTGCTGAAGAACTCAACAAACTCCGTGAAGATGAGACTACAGCAGATGCTTTGAGACGTGCATTTTTAAATACTAACAAAGAAATTGGTAACACAACGATGCTTCCTACGGAGGAAATTGCGCATAGTTCGATTGCTCATCGAAGTTCCACTGCTGCTAATTTGAGTCCCCATGACCATATGACAGGTTCCTGTGCTACCATCGTTTACATTGCCGAAAGCAAAATGTATGTTGCAAATGTTGGTGACTCTATGGCCGTGTTGTCAAAGGGTAATGGAGAATGTACAGTGCTTACTGAACGTCATGATCCTACTACTCAAGCAGAATTGGCCAGAATTCGTGGAGGTGCTGGTGTTGTGTCAAGTACTGGTAAGCTGGACGGAGTTTTGAACGTCTCCAGAGCCATCGGGTTTTACAATTTGGTCCCTCATATCCACTCAGCGCCATATATTTCTGAGTATGATTTGACTGGCGCCGACGATTTTGTCATTTTAGCTTCTAAGCAGTTGTGGGAGCATATTAACTTTGAGACTGCAGCCGATGTCGCAAGAACTGAGCTTGACAACCCAATGTTAGCTGCCCAAAAGTTGCGAGATTTTGCGATTGCATATGGTTGTACGGATAAGTTAATGGTTATGGTTCTAGCTGTTGGTGCGATTAATAGAAAGAAGCCATCAAGACCCGGATTTGGTGGTGCTGGTGGTGTTAATAGTCACTATGGCTCAATTCCTGGGGTTGAAGAAGAACTTTTCCCATTAGGAAATAAGAGAAGAAGGGCAAAATCAGTGTTGCCAGAAGATTCAACACTAGCAAGACTGGGAGGAGAAGTAGAACCACCGACCGGTGATGTCGCAATGGTTTTCACTGATATCAAGAATTCAACTAAGTTGTGGGAAACTTATCCAGTTGCCATGCGATCGGCTATTAAGTTACACAATGCTATTATGAGACGACACATCAGAATTATGGGAGGTTATGAGGTCAAGACCGAAGGTGATGCCTTCATAGTGTCTTTCCCAACGCCAATTTCTGCGCTTTTGTGGTGTTTTTCTGTGCAATCGCAACTCCTGGTGGCTGATTGGCCCACGGAAATTGTAGAATCCAGTGAAGGGATTGAAGTCTTGGATGACAATGGAGAATTGATCTTTAGGGGACTGTCTGTCAGAATGGGTATTCATTGGGGCTCACCAGTGAGTGAAACTGATGTTATTACCAAGAGAATGGATTATTTTGGTCCTATGGTTAACAGAACTGCCCGTATCAGTGCAGTCGCGGATGGTGGACAAATCACAGTTTCGTCTGATTTCTTAATGGAATTGCGAAGGTTAGAAGAAGCCCATAAGCAAGTCGAGCAAGGTAGCTCATACGGCGAAGCCTATGGAGATGAAATTTTGGGAGAATCGCTTGATCGATATTTGGGTATGTTGGATAATTTAGGATTAGTCATCGATGACCTCGGAGAAATGAAATTGAAGGGGTTGGAAAATCCTGAATGGATCTCTGTCGCATACCCCAAGAGTCTTCAAGGAAGAATTAAACATCTCAATGCCCTTCGAGAACAACAGAACAACGCTGATCCTAGTAACAGCACCACTGTTAACAACACTAACGCGAACAAGACGATTGCTCAATATACTAGGAGACCAGGAGGAATTTCACTCGAAATGTTGGGCAAGTTAAGATCGATTTCAAACAGACTGGAAAAGATATGTTCATTGATGAATGATGGTATGGACTCCAGGACAATACCTCAGAAAACATATGAACTTTACAACAAGACAACCTCAAGAAATATTGTGTCGGTGCTGCAGAACACCGATGAAGAATATACATTGTTCTTGGAGCACATTGTGACTAGAATTGAAAACGCTCTCTCTACCTTGTATATTCGGGCGGCAATGGGCCAAATGAGTCAGGAACACCGGGATAGCCCTTATCATGGACAGCTGGCAGATATGCTAATTACTTTACGAGATATGATGAATCAGACACACATGTAACATTATTATTTACTTTATTATTATTGAATATATTTATTATTGATCATGAGCAGCTAGCATAAAAACATGCGGAGAAATATTACTTTATTAAATATAATTAAGACTTCAAAACATCAAAGTATTGGTGGTTCATCGCCTCTTTGGCGGTTAGTCGTTCTTGATGGTCATAACGTAACAACTTGTCTACAAAGTCAACTGCTTGAGGAGAAGTGAACTTTTCATTATCCTTGTGAATAAACCTATGCCAAGGTTTTTTTGGATACCAGCCCACGATTCGCTTCAGTTCGTCGTTGAGGGTCAATTTGTACTTGTCTAGATAATCACTGAGACCTTCAGTACCGAGAACCTTCGCAATTTTAACTAACTGGTCGTTGTTAGAAGAGCCGTGGAAAAATGGGTCCTTCTTGAAGATTAAGGCAGCAAACATTGCACCAAAGGACCAGAGGTCCAAGGAGTAGTCGTACATTTGCAAATCAACAAGCAGCTCTGGGCCCTTAAAGCATCTCGATGCAACTCTAACATTGTAACTGGTGCCAGCGTGGTAAAATTCCGCCAACCCCCAATCGATCAAACGCAATTTGCGGTTGGCGTGGTCGATCATAACATTGTGTGGCTTTACATCACGATGCATAATACCCTTTGAATGGCAAAAGTCAATAGCTTTTAGCAACTCAAACATATAGTAACGAATATCATAATCAGACAGCTTAGGATAAAGAATTCTAAAATCTGTATTATGAATGTATTCAAAAATGAGAGAGGGCGTTTTAGAAACCGGGTCGCGGACAACGTCTAATAGAGTCACAACATTGGTACCGCCGGCCAAATTTTGAAGAATCTTAATCTCACGCTTTATTTTCTTCTTTTTGACGGGTTTCAAAACCTTGATCACACAGGTAGAATTGGACACCAAGTTTACGCCTTCAAACGCCTCCGAATATTTGCCACGGCCAATCTTCCTCACTATCTCGTAGTTTGTTAATTGGCCCCAATTAATGGTTACATTATCATAATCCCAATACGAATTGGGCATCTTGTCGTTATAGTCGGCATACACCTTTGCAATGGAGTATGCAGACATTGTTAGTTTTGGTCGCGTGAGTGGTGATGTCCAAAGTGCGTTTGGGGTGTGTGTTGATGGGAGAGAATTTTTGCCGAAAATCGGATCCTTACTCTCACACAGTATAACGACCGAACGAGAAGCTTGGCTATAGCAGCAGTTACCCGATAATTTTATTTTTCTTTTTTTTTTTTTTTTTTTTTTTTTTTTTTTTTTTTTTTTTTTATTCTTTTTATTTTATTTTCCCTGTTTCAGTTGAATTGTCGGCGGACCGCCGACAGATGAGAATCCATGAGATGGGATGGGCTCGTTCCGGTCATGTGATGCGGGCACATAATTCCGATATCCGCGCTAACCTCTTACGAGCCCAGGGAGGGCAAGTAAGGCTCAATGGGGTTTTATTGTTCCCGGCAGAGAATCTGATATGTTTAATAAGAGTATGTAAAAAAAAAAAAAAAGATGGGTTCAATTAAACTTGTTTGTAGGATTTTCCATGCTAGAATGAACTCAAGGTGTTACACCTGTTGTATAAACTTGAGAAGGAGCAGGTACCGCGTTGTTGTTCCTGCATGCATGAATCCTGGCCAATACGATACCACTAGTCAGGATATCCAAGTTACCATATGTGAAACGACTATATATACACGAATCGTTGTGTTTTTCGTATATCTCTCGCTACCTTTGACATAGAGGAAGCAGTCTGGGCAGTCTGGACGATATATTAAGAATCTTAATTCCATTGACTCCCGTACCGAACCTTCAAATTGCTCTCAGAATATCATCATTGAGAGTCGATTTAATTGCGCGTTTGTAGACTTAATCAACCAAATTGATATCTCACAGGAGCACAAATGGGTCATGAAATGTGGAACGTAAAAGAGGATTCTTTGTACCAAAGGATTTTGGTGGGGTCCTGCGGTCCTTCAGAGTGACAAAAACGCACAGATTCTGCACTCATAGCATAACCAATTGATCAATGAGAAGTTTTGGGGGTATAAGTGGTTTGTTGTCGGAGGATAAGGAAATTGCGGACATTAACCGAGCATGCAACAGTTTTTGTCAATTTGTTTCCTAATTAGTCAAGGATCATGAAAATCGGTGCGTGAACCCCCCATTTGTGACGGTAGTATTGCAACTCCACTTGATCGTCATCGGCAAGGGCCCATTGAAACACAAAGTTGATCGGACATATATATATGTACCGGTGCGTAATACCGACTTTGTGTAAGGTTAAATGATTTTCAATAGTAAAGTGGTGTTAGCTCTCCTAGCTGTTTCACCAGCTTTGGCTGACGAGACCAGGGACTATACGAAATATGTTGACACATTAATCGGAACTAGATACAAGGGGCATGTCGCTTCAGGACCCACTGTTCCGTTCGGAATGGCTAAGCCTGGTGCTGATACCTATTCTGAGGACGGAAATTATCAGGGAGGATTCAATCCAGATTTAAAATTGGTTCTGGGGTTCTCACAAGTGCATGATGACGGCACTGGTGGGGGAGGATCATTGGGAAACTTCCCTATATTCCCTATGGACGGGGCAAAGAGTTGTAAAGATTCTGATCTCTTCAAATGCCCGGTCAGTAGAGATGACCGACAAATTGGATACAAGGATTTCCATGGAACGGCTGGTTATTTTGAAATGACCCTGAACTCCGACATCAAGGCGGAATTGACCTCGACTAGAAGAACTGCCCTACATCGGTACAATTTCCCCGAGGGAACTAAGAAACCAGTTCTAAATGTGGATTTGGCGGATATGGCGCAGAGCCGCAAGCGTGGTGGTTTGGCAGTTGATGCCAATAAGCAACGTGTTACAGGTGAAGGAACCTTTGTGCCATCTTTCGGCTTGGGCACATATGACCTCTATTTCTGTGCTGATTTTAAAGGCGCCAAGTTGAAGCAGCATGCTTTGTACCAAGACCAAGATCTTAAAAAGGGCGACTCACTCAATTTCACTGATAGCGAAAGCGGTCCGAAGCCAGCCGGTACCTTGTTAGAATTTGAAAATGGTTCTAAGACTATCGAGTCAAGAGTCGGTGTTTCGTTCATTTCTCGTGAACAAGCTTGTTCCAATGCTGAAGAAGAGGCTGGTGATTGGGATTTTGATAGCACTGTCAAGGAATCCCAAAAGCAATGGAACAAATATCTCAGCACCATTGATGCTAAAAGCGACAATGAAGATGATCTTAAATTGTTTTACTCCTCGCTTTACAGAAGTTTGACCAATCCTCAAAACTATACACATGAAAACCCCCTTTGGGACTCAAACGCACCATCCTACTCATCCTTCTATTGCATTTGGGATACCTTCAGAACATCCTTCCCGCTCTTGGCTGTGACAGCTCCACAAGCTGAAGTTGAAATGATCAACAGCTTGATCGACATTTACGAACATGAAGGGTGGCTTCCCGACTGTAGAATGACCCACAACCAAGGTTATACCCAAGGTGGTTCGAATGCTGACAATGCTCTTGCAGATGCATATACTAAGGGAATTGGCAAGGATGGTTCAATTGACTGGGAAAAGGCTTATAAGGCAATGGTCAAGGATGCTGAAGTGGAGCCACCAAACTGGGATGTCCAGGGGAGAGGCGGCATTGAGTCGTGGCACAAGCTCCATTATATCCCATATCATGATAATGATACACAGGGTGATGGTCTTCGAACCAGGTCTGGGTCCCGCACAGTTGAGTATGCCTACAATGACTTCAGTTTGTCCTTAGTTGCAAAGGGACTGGGCAAGCAGGATGACTGCAAAAAGTACCAAGAGCGCTCAACCTACTGGGAGAACCTTTGGAATAAAGACGTTGAAAGTGAGGGTCATAAAGGTTTCATCCAACCACGGAATGCTGATGGGTCATGGCATTATGTTGATCCTAGATTCTGTTCACCAGCCCTCAACCATACGTCTTGCTATTTAGATGAGACTGGTGGGGAATTTTATGAAGCCGCTTCCTGGACCTATTCTCTCCTTGCTGCTCATGATTTTGCAACCCTGATTGATTTGATTGGTGGGGACGACGAAGTTGCCAAGAGACTTGATACTTTCTTCCATAAGAACTTTCAAGATGTCGGGGATGAAATTGGTTGGATGTGCATGTTCTTAGCCCATTATGCAGCTCAACCAAATATTGTTGCTGACAGAATGAGAGAGTTCATTCCGGATGTTTTTAATACTACTCAAAATGGATTACCGGACAATGACGATTCTGGTGCCATGGGTGCCTTCCTTGTCTTTAACATGATGGGAGTTTATCCAAATGCTGGCCAGAACCTATATTTGATCACCTCCCCATTCATTCCTGATGTCGCTATCAAGAACCCAGAAACCGGCAAGGTCGCACGTATTACTGCTCCTAACCTTAGTGACAAGAACAGATATATTCAATCTGTCAAGCTCAATGGTAAGGATTATCCAAAATCTTATATCGATCATTCGTTCTTCACGGATGGTGGACATTTGGAATTGGAAATGGGTACGGAGAAGAATACTGCATGGGGTACCAAGGACCTCCCTCCATCGCTGTCAAATGGCGATTTTAGCTGTTAATAGTAGAGTGGTATTTGAGAGTAAACATGACAGATAAAAATAAATTGATCTCTTTTCAAATTTTGTATATTCACACCATATCTCATGTTATTATTTTGGTTTTTTAAATACGTCCAGTACCTGAATTTTGATCATAGACGACGACAATTTAGCTGACACATAAATGATATATATATATTTTTAGTGAACTCTTTGGAGGAAAGGAGAAATGGAAAAAGTATACATTATACAAAGCTATAAAATAGTCCGCGAATCAATTGCCTGATGATGACTTGAAATTTTCTCTCGACTATGCTCCGTCAAATTCAATAATAACATATTGACGGGTGGTTTGGCTGGGTGCGCAGGTTCGCGTCGGTATTTCACAACTTGCACCGATTGATAACTCTTCAACAGTAATGAGTTCGGAATCAGAATTATCGGATATTTCTGCGTCTGAAGACGAGGAGAGATTCGTTCAAGAGGATACAGGAAGCTTGTCAGAATCTGAGGAGGAGTATCCACAGAAGACGGGGGCACCAAATGGTGGCAGCCGAAATCGAAGGGTGATGGTTGAGGAAAGCGACGAAGAAGAACCGACTCAAGATAATGAAGAAGAGGATCAAACAGGCAATACTGGAGAGGGAGACGAGTTTGCGGAGGAGGATGAAGATGACTTCACGCCGGCTGATTCTTTGTCACGAGACGAGACTCCGGATCTGACCAAGATGACTGCTCGACAGCGAGCTCGCTTTAATGAAACCGAAAGCATGGAGACTGGGTTGTTAGAGTTACCGCCAGAGCCATCTAAGAGGAAAGTTTTGACTGAAGAGGAACAGCAATTGAAACGGGCGGAAATGGCGCGACGACGAAAGAATCTGTCTGAGCGACGATTAGAGGAAGAGAAACAAGACACTCTTGATAAGTTGCTGAAAAAGCGGGCGCCAAAGAGTCGTAAAATGGAGTCTCCTGCAGAGGAAGAAGAGGCAGGCTCTGCTGCAGGGTCTGATCCATCCATCAAACGATCTAGATTACTGCCTCCGCATCCCGCATTAACATCGTGGACAAGTTCCAAGGACAAGTTCACATATTCCATTCCTCCTGAATGGCAGGGGGTTAATGCTACCTCGTTATGACCATAGTAACGTCCATATTTAATTTGATTTTGATGACCTGACTGTGTCGGTATTTATAGGATACAATTGTACAAATATTTACGTAATGGATTTTGAAAAAAACTAAGAAAAAAGAACACAAACGTTATCACCGGTCATACAAAGGTCTCTTACCTAAGCTATATCGAATTACAAACTTCTTTGACTACGTTTGATATTCTGGCTATATACGGACTTGTGGAGCGTTGGCCGCGAAAAAATTGGACGGTCAAACCAAAAAAAAAAAAAATTCAAAGCGCGACATTTTGTGATTTCACACACCAAATATGATATGAGTTTACAGCTGCAGTGCTCGGTGAATATTATCCATGATTTGGAAAATCCTCTGGGAATAAAGAGACTGGAAGGTGTTGAGTTGTGGAGCCCGGAGAAGCAGGCACCCAAAAATGGCGTGGCTACAAACTATATCAGTAGACAATACATCAATCCTCGGAAGGTTCCAACTTGGGCCTTGGCGGGGACTTTTATGAGACTGTTCAGCCGAAACGAGCAGACCAAACAATTTTTATGTGCATTGTACATCTGCTGTGATAGAAATGACGACTTCAGTGTCGGGGACGTTGGACTGATAATACAACAGCACGAACAAGATAATAATAATGATAGTAATAACACCAATTGGTTAATGATCTATTTCGAACGCAGTATACATGATGAGGACGGACAACAGCAGATCCGCGCGGTTAGAATTGACCTATCTCTAATACCAGATCTACAAAATTGCATCAAACCGGAGAAAGTAGAAGATGATAGTGACGAACACAAAGCTGCATTCATACAATTCACTAATGAACAGCAAAACCCCGATAAGAAGCATATCAGTCAGGCGCAATTGACTCTATTTAACACGGACCCGGCTCGACGACGCACCAGCTACACGCCATTTGATATGGCTGCAAAGATGAAGATGCGGCTCAACAAACGAGGTCAAGATTTGTATGTGCGCATGAAGGAGCAAAAATACGGAGACGAAATCAATGGCAGCAGCAGTAGCAGCAGCATCAGGGCGGGGACTCCGACCTTGGGTAGTGTTGGTGGGCCTCCGCTGACACAAATGGAAAGTAAAAACCGCACGACGATCCAACGGGTGATTTTGTCAGAGCTGAGACTGCGCCAGATTAGTCGGGAGAGCGAAGAATACAAACAATTGTATCACCACACCTGTCGCGCAGCCATGTTTGCATTCAGAAAGACGCTTCCTCACCGCACAATTGAACTGACCGAAGTCCACGACACTGTTGACAAGCTCTTGTCCATCTTCATATGAAAAATCGGGATTTGGCACTTGTCAACGCCGCAGGAGTTTTATTTTGGTCACCGACGACGATACATCTGGGGTGTGATAATGGCCGCATTATTTAATCGCTACTTTAGTCTGGGGACTAATTGAACCCGTCTCCGACCTTGCATTTGTCAGTAAGTATGATACTACAGCCAACATTTCATACTGATAACTATACCCTATCTGCAACAGCCAGATAAAAGAGTGGGGATGTTGAGTGCGGAGATGCGCGTATTTAATAGGAGATCACGTGCATCGTCGGAGGGTTTATAGTAGTGTGGAAATATTTTTTTCCCCTGTTGGGCAAAGTGATCCCGAGGCGGAAAAAAAAAAAGCGTGCGTTGGGGAGGTTTGTATATAAACTCACATCTTGCATCACGACACACACACAAACATAGGACAAGATGGCCGAAACCACCACTGATCAAAAGGTATACACTGCTGCAGAAATCTCCAAGCACACCGACAGAGATGACCTCTGGATGGTCATCAAGGGCAAGGTTTATGACGTGACCAAGTTTGTGGACGAGCACCCGTAAGTGACAAGATTAGCATTTTAGGCTAGCAAATTGAATTAGCAACAGAATTCTGACTAGTATACAGAGGTGGCGAAGAAGTTTTGGTTGACGTGGGTGGCCAAGATGCCACCAACGAATTCTTGGACGTTGGCCATTCTGAAGATGCCGAAGAGATTCTCGAAGGATTATTAGTTGGTGATGCGGACCCTGAAGAATTCAAGACCAAAGAGACCGCATCCACCACCAGCGCACCAAATGTTACTGTCGCTCAAGACACGTCCTCTAATTCCGTAATTTACCTCGTCTTGGCCGCTGTCGTTGCTGCCGGTGCCTTCTACTATCTCCAAATCACTAAATAGATTCTTACGTGTAATCAATATCTTTTTTCCTATTGGCCGCACAACCACTACGCGTTGCATCTTTCAACAAGATCCGATGGCGCATATGAAAACGTGAGGCTGGATGGCCCATTTACTCTCGTCATTAAGGCTCTCTAGTTTTTTCTGCCATTTGGATGTTGAATTCCAGCGGGGACCCTGGAGTTTGTCGTCGCATACCCCACAACCGGGCAGTCCGAATTGGTCGCCATCATCAACAACAACGGTGTGGGGCAAAAGTAGCTAATTCCGTGCAAACCCTCTCGCCGCAGAAGTGGCGGTCTCTCGAGAAACGAACCTAAAAGCACTTCTTTGAGCTGGACACACACGTGATTCGGTTTTCTTAGTAACAAACTTTCTTCCATCAGCGTCTAAAAATTTATTATAAAAGGACAACTAATTCCACCCAAATTCTCGCTTTTGTCCACTGCGATGAGCGCTAAGAACTGAGGTCTCTTGATTCCGCCCTACAAACACACGCGCAGCCAACGTCTTCGGACATTCTCATACAAGCGTACCCTGTAGTGGTTTTATCGGGAGATGTTCAGCTATTGGGCCTCGCAGAGCTACCTTTTTTGCTTCTTTTCGGAGAAAAAAGAAGCCGCCGGAGGCAATCAACTCTACAAAACTTCTCTCCATATAAACTAGTTGAATTTACATAACGCTTTTTTTTTTTTTTTTTCTTTTTAGCTCTGGGCAGAGATTGCGGCAATCCTTGCAACGGAACTTACCTGATGGACTCCGCAGCAATGTCTGCAAAAGGAAACACAACCCACGCTACGACATCGGCAGTAGAAGGCAAAGAGATTTGCCAGGCACCACCAAACGGAAGAGTGGTCCGCATGTACCTGGTGTAAGCACAAAATAGACGCGGCTCGGCATCCGATTTTGGAAGAGAATGAAATTTGAACTTTCTGGGCATGCGGCTGGATGAGACAGCCGGATTGATCTACAGCGAGCCCACTTTATGCTGAAAATATTTGAACCAATGGATTGGAACGATATGTACGAAGTGGGCGTTTTGCGTCAGCACGTGAGATTAGGAGATGGGATTGAATGCAGATAGGCAATATCTTTGTGGGTCGACGGAGATGAAGGTGTGCCATTTGGTGAGCTTAAAATGCCCTCACGTCTTGATGGACAAATGACAACACATCGACAAAAAAAGTCTGTGAATCGATCGCAACAACTGGTTGGACAGCGATGGGGACAAAACAAATAAGCATCCACACTCCCGAAACCGGTAGATCAGTCCCGTTAACGGGCGGACCAACTTCGGTAGGGATCTGCGATCGCTGATTGTATCTGATTGGTTAATCTTCCAGTGGGGGCTGATAGTCAAGATAATTTTTTCTTTTTCCTTGCAAGATAATTAGTCATACTGCAACCAATTAGAATTAAGGATCGTCGAGGCTGAAAATTTTCGAGTCACAACTATATAAAGGTGGCACTGTCTCTCCCAGGCAATTCTTTTTTTTTCCTTTCTTTTCTCCACAATCAAATTCGTTTTTTATTTCAGAAGTACATTTTATCATTATCATATTTACACAGAGAGTTACAGTCAAGATGTCCTTCTAAACTTTTTATCACAGTAGAATAAAAAAGAACGAATTAAGAATTAAAAAAAAAAAACGAGTTAAATATTAATATTAAAAAATTAAAAAAAGTCTTTTAAAAAATTAAAGGGACTTTAGTCAGAATAAAACATTAACAATGTCGTCACAAATATCAACTTGCCAAGCGTTTTTACAATCTTGTTTTTCATTACGATAAAGGAATTATTACTATGAACACTGAAGAAATGAATCAATCAGCCATCCAAGCAGCAGCTACTACTAAGAAATTCAACTCAATGTGGGTTGTTAACCCACCATTGTCTCCTCAAGTCGAAGGTGAAATCTCCTTCGCCAATGCATCCCCATTTGAACCATATCATGAGGACATGAACCAGCTTTTCACTCCATCTACTGGAACTATTTCTCCAAAGGAGTTGATTGGCAATGACATGTTTTCCGATTTGGGATCAGCTTCTCCTCTTTTCGAAGATGCCGATATGCAAAACATCGACAGCTGGGAGAGTCTCTTCCCAAATGAGAAACCTCAAGAAACTCAACAACCATTACCGGAACAGACCAAGACTGAACCTCAAATTAAGAGGGAAGAGCCTTCTTCGGTGCAACAATCTACACCAGTTGAAGCTGCTCCATCTCCAAAGCCAAACCCTAAGAAGAGAAAGAAGAGTCAAGTCGAAGGAGAAGAAGGTGCTAAATTTAACGAAAAGAAGGATGAAATGGGCTTCACTGTCTATTCCAGAAAGCCTAGATCCACTCCACTAAGTCCAATCGTCGTCACTGATGACAACGACTCTGTGGCAGTCAAGCGAGCACGAAATACCGAAGCTGCTCGTAGATCGCGTGCTCGTAAGATGGAGCGTATGAGCCAATTGGAACAAAAGGTCTCAGAGCTCTTGACTCGAAATGCTGAATTAGAAAAGCAAATCGAGGAATTAAAGAAAAATCAAAAATAGGTTCTAATTAGTAATATTTTTAAGGGTTAAAACAAAATTTTGTTTTTTTACATGTATTAAATGGTTTTCTTTGATTCGAAAAGAAGCAATTCGCACAAAGTGTGTTTTGCACATCACAATCCCCTTTTATCTTGAATATGATGGATGGTGCATATATGTGCATGAGTAGTTACAACAACAACATATAATCATGTAGACTACTCCGAAAAACCCAAAAGATTTCAGCTGAAGCTACCATAGAGTTTTAACTTATGACAGCGTAATATCACTTCCGTGATTTCGGGTACACTTAGTTTTGGATAGTCATTTAGTATGCTATTGTAATATTTACATTAGAATCCCTCGCTACCATTAAAGCCAGTGAAGCCAGAAACAAGGAATTGCTTGTAGTAAGGCTTTTTCGCAATGCTATTTGCCCAATTCCATGCAGACGTCAACCTACCATCAATGCAGGAACCCGCATCGAAATAATTGTCAGCCCCTGAACCGTCAAAAGCATGTTTGAAAAAGTCGCACAGAATAGTCTTTTTCATCTCGGCTGGACTGACAAACTGAGAGCAAATCCAGTCATGGACAAACGGATCCTTAACCAGTTTATCAGTGTTAGATAGAACAATATAAACGGGGTTGAGAATTCGCGGAACTTGGAGGTATTTGTCTAAAAAGAACAGGGCATTTGGAACCGCATGGTCCCCTAAGTGAACAACCGATGAACCAATCCAAGTTCCTGTCCGTTCTTGACATTTTCTAATGATTCCATGCATAGCTCGACTTAAATGTGGACATGGCTTGATTCTATTCAGCCCCTGTCCAGTGTCAGCTAGTCTATATCGATTGTTGTCCGAGACTAAGTCGTGATCCGCCAATGTCCATAACATGAACATATCTCTCATAATTTGAGACCAAAGCGTCAAGGACTGTTTGACGTAATGATACTGTTTAAAATGATTGTGAGATAATCTTGCACCTCCACGGCCTAACGAGATTCCAAGAGAATAGTCACCCTTAATTTGGTCTGGATCAAAGTGTTCGTCCAACATCTTTATCATTTCTTCGATTGGCATACAGTTTGACCTCAAGTATGCATGATAGTCTCCGATAGAATACAAGCATTGTCTAATATCTTCCTTGGATATCTCGCCTCTAGAACAATATTTGGATGCCAACTGTTCAATGGCCCGTTCCTTTCGTCTGATTTCCATCTGGATGGCTGACTGTTTCTTTCCATGTGGAATAATTTCCACCACAGCTTGAAGAACTAATGAATCATCCAAAATATCGAGAGCTCCTCTCTCCTCGAGGTACGAGTGCACAGTGTTGATTGGCTTGTAAAGATCAAATTCCATGGCATCCTTGACCTCAGGCAGTCTGGAATCCATCATCATATACATTAATTTGCCGAAGCTGTCTCTCATTTTTTCTGGGTTCATAATCTTGTATCTTCTGCCGATTTCAAAAATCATCTTGTACCAGTCTGCATTTGCAGCGAAATCTTTATCCTGCAGTAGACTTTGTCCAGTTTTCATGTTGGTAGCAACCACTAAACCTGCCAAAATAGAGCACATCTCTTTAAGTTGGGCAATCATCCGTTTGGCCTTGGATGAATACTGTATGATGTCAACTTTGTCTGTGTATTCCGAAACGTTTAAAGCAGCTTCCAATAATCGCAACAGTTTCCTTTCTTCAAATGTAAGTCTCATTGGAACGAATCTAGAATGCTCTTTGATTCGTCGAAGAACTTCCATATGATCTCCTGGTTTGACATCCCCTCGAGTAGCAATAATCTGATCAGTAACATGAGTTAAGACCTCATCAGAGTCTGGGTCTTCCCTTTCATTATCATCATCATCGTCACCATTATTGTTACTTGCGTCGTCCTTCATAGCGATATCCTCATCTTTTGGCGTCTTTGAAGATTCCTTCCGGTCCCTTAGCTCGGTTTCATGCTGTTTTCTCTTACCAGTTCTATGAATATAATCAAAGCAAACTTGACAGAAATCCTCTTCACAATTCTTGCAATGGAGTTCCCTGGGCTGATCTCCGCATTCAATACATAATCCCCTCTCATAAGCATTTGTTTCTTCTCCGTTCTGTTCCTCAATTTGGATTCCGTCATTTGTCTCGACAGAATTTGGATCTGTGGACAGCAAGTCCTGTAAAGGTCGTTTCATCTTATTAAAATTAAATTATTCACTCGATTTTTTTTTCCAACGCTTATCATGATTAAAGAATTTTAAATTAGCCTCGGCGTCGGCGATACCGGCGGTCCGGGATTTCAGCAATTTTTTTTTTTTTTTTTTTTTTTTTTTTTTTTTTT
>PPJG02000086.1:0-14867 GCA_003705695.2 Blastobotrys serpentis
AGTTCTATCTCGCCATACGTTAAGGTTTTCCTACATGCTCATAGTCTTATGAGGGAAATCCAGCGCCATCGCCATCATATGAATTTTCAACATGCTGTAACGCCTGGAGTGGGCCAATGAACGAATTATCCTGCTTGATGTATCTATTTCATTTAAATTATGTACACAGGAGTAAATTGATTATTATTATTATTATTATAATAATGAAGGAATTATCCTGCTTGATATATCTATTTCATTGAAATTATGTACACAGGAGTAAATTGATTATTATTATTATCATCATCTATTTGTCTGATCGGACAGGTCACTTTTTCCACCAGTGTCCTGGAACGCCCTGGGTCCAAAACCGGAAACTTTTTTTAAAAAAAGAACTATTGACATTGAAATGTACCAATATTTAATTGCAGATCATGTCCCAATTCATCAAATATCAACCCTAACCCTAAATTTTTATGAACTTCTGTATTCTACAGTTGTAATATCAAAACTTTTGATTTTTAACGAACAGGTCCCTTGGCCCAGTTGGTTAAGGCGTCGTGCTAATAAGTCACGGAGGTTGCAAACAGCCTTCAGTTGATACGCGAAGATCGGCGGTTCGAACCCGCCAGGGACCAGTTTCTCAGCCGTTATAGTATAGTGGTCAGTACACATCGTTGTGGCCGATGAGACCCAGATTCGATTTCTGGTGACGGCAGTTTTTGCTCTTCCGATATTTATAATTATATTTGAATTAATTTTGTGTATGTTGGAACGTCAAACTTAGCTTTTAATTTATTATGATCGATCGATATATCGGTGCAGGTGGCTTTAATTTATTTTTTTGTAAAGTATATATATATATATAATTTTTTGAAAATTTCGATTTTCCCCCGCCAAATTTGGGCAAAAAGGTTCCAACAGTGCTAGTGTATATATATATATGTTGCGCTTTTTCGCGCGTTTTGCATCAATTAATTTATATATATAATGAGCCCCAAGCATTGAGCTCGTAGTTTGTATATTGGTATATATAAACGATATCGCTGTTACTCTAACTTCTGCAAGTTCCATAAGGCATAGGGTTTCTCGTTTTCTTCCGTAAAGAAGCCACTGGAGGAATTTTTTGTCTCTGATGCAGAGAGATCTTATTCATTTGTCTATACGAGCCATAGTTATCCGTCATATATATTCTCGTAATGTTAAAATAAAATCCTTCAATTGACTTCGATGTCGATACGTGCAAGCATCAAGCATCTAGATTAAAAGTTAGATATCAATATAATATAATAAATACATATTTGAACTTGTGGCTACAAGCATCATGCAGTCATTTTTGCCGCTTCCTCGGATGAAGGCCATCATCAGCAGCGACACGTTTATTCCCTGGGAATGATGGTGCTTTGATATCGTTATCTTCATTGGAAATACGCCTGTTGGGGTATTCAAATTTCTGGCCGTCAAAAACATTTTCAGAGACTTTTGGAGCTTCACTGAAGTAGGGATGTAGAAGCGCTTCATTGGCAGTCATACGCTTAGAGGGATCGTATTCCAATAAGCTGGACAATAGATTATATCCCTTGGGATTGGAACATCCAACGCTATGATACCAGGTTTCTAGTGACGGTGGGTAAGTTTTCATGGATTGCAAAGATTGATATTCAGGGTATTTCGACAACGAAGGCCATCTATCCACCGTGGGGGTCCCAAGAATTTCAACAACCTTCTGAGTTTGATTTCTTTGAAAAGGCACATTCTTCTTATCCATTTTTGCTTCTTCTCCTTTAAAGATTGGGCGTAGCGAAAGCAACTCTGCGAAGATGCACCCGACAGCCCAGAGATCAATTGCCGGTGTGTAATGCCTTGCCCCAAGAAGCAGCTCAGGCGCCCTATACCAAATAGTTACTACTACCTTATCACCAACAAAGAGCGACTGTAGTGGATCGCTGAAGAGTCTAGCCAGACCAAGATCACCAATCTTCACTACTCCGTTTGAGCTGACCATGATATTAGCCGGTTTAAGATCTCGATGTAGGACCCAATTTTGATGCAAATATGATACACCATTCAACAACTGCCACAATACAGATTTGACTGTTGGTTCCGGAATGGGTTTCCTTTCAGGGTGGGAATGATAATGAATGATCTGAAGTAAGTCATGCTCGGCAAAATCAAACACCATATATATGCTTTTATCTTCTAAGATTGTCTCCGCCAGATTGGTGATGTTTTTATGGTTCAATTCGCGACATAAAGACATCTCCCGGCACGCAGATTGAGAGATTCCTGTATAAGCCACAACTTCTCCTTCCTTGTCTGCCTTAAATTTCTTGATGGCATACACTCTGCTAGGATCAGCCTTGGCTTTCGCTTTGTACACCCGGCCATAAGTTCCTGCTGCGATATATCCAACAATTTCATATTTCTCTAATACTGGCCGCCGGTTACGATCCTTGCGTGCTTTATAAGCCATCAATGGATTCGCCACCAGCGGAGGTAGAGAATGAAGCTGTGGACCCCCAGTAGTCGTCGGGGTCTGTCGTGTTCCAGCAACATTGGTGGTGTTTGTATTGATTCCTGGGTAAAAGCCATTTGTCCTTGACCCGGTATTTGTTGCTGATCCCACCCCAGAACCAGCTGGAAGCGGTGGAGGAGCCCCGGGATACATTTTTGTGCTATTAGCACCAGAGCTCCCATTTGATGACGGTGGTCTGCTATACATATAAATGCGGGTGGGGAAGCCAAATTTCCGTTATTGTCAGAAGTCTGATTTACTGATCCTTTGGAATAGGTCCCCCGAGAAGGACCATGAGTGTTGAGTGATGGGTAACATCAGCATCAAATTAAGGGCAACCAAGGGGTATTTCTGATGCTCTGAGCATTTGGTTTAAAAGATGAGAGGTCTGTGATATCTTAATATATTTACTACTAAAATAATTAAGGACTTGTGGGATGCGTGCAGAATTTTTTTCTTCTAGAGTGTTGACAAATATTCCGACGCACACAAACATTTGAGCCCTTTGTCCCATCGAAGCTGAACATAATTAGCCAAACAATGTCGGTGGACGAAATGGTGGAAGATCCCACATTGCAGGAGGCACTAGCGCTTGTAGGAAAACTGAAAGAATCATGTACACAGTTGAGAGAACTGAAAAAGCGTGGAGAGGAACGAACACAAGAAGAAGAAAACAGGGGACTGTCTGTTGTGCGGAGAGAGATCATGACTCGACTAGTGGAATTAAGAATGTTGAATAAAAAAGCCCAGGATGTCGTTCGACAAACTAAAGATGAAACGGTGACATATAGACAGGAACTTGATAGTACTCAGCTCGATATACAGAATGTCTTGTATCAGAATAAGCATCTCCGGACGGAGATTGAACGGTGTAATGAATATGAGTCTATGCTCGGCACCATTGATATGGTTTCAGAGGAGGAGTTTTTGAAAGAAAATCCTCAGACAGACGGGATGACTGAGCATGATTATACGTTGGAAAGATTGAAGGATGAAGAAAAACGACGGCTCGAACTGTTCTTAACGAAAACCAAACTGCAAGAAACCAAAAAGGGCCTACAAAAGGATATCGACTCTTTGAAGGACGATATCGAGGACAAGGAGTCTTTTACTAAACAGATGGATAAAATCGTCCAAGGCGCTGAACCACTCCGAAAAACCCTGGAAAAGTATTAGCTAATATATTATTTAAGTCAACAGAGCCGAGCCGCTATCATAGGAAGTTAGGCATGCTTGACCGGCTGGAAAAAAAAATGTCAATCATATATTTACATATTTACAAAAATCTACTGTTCGTCTAGTTGTTTTCTTCTCTCGTCCATGGTCAAATAGAGCATTTTGGAGGATGCCTCTAAGGTTTGAACCAAACCAGCACCTCCAAGGATTGAAAGAACACCAGCCAAATCAGCACGAAGTTGGGCCAAGGTTGGCAATTGCTTGAATTCATCAATCTTCCCTCTGTTCAAATGTTGGCCATCTACCATACCTCCCAGGAGGATGAGTTTTTCACCGGACTTGTCGAGGATCTTAACAACGTCATCTACTGCCTTTGGATCAAGCTCTGGAAAGACAATGACTGAAGATGGTCCGTAGAATATATTGCTCAATGGGTGTTTGGTGTATTTATGCTTTTTGTTGGCAGCCTTACTGGCTGGGTCTTTATGCTCTAACCCTCTAAGGGCAACTTTGAAAAGATTGGATCTTGTAACTATTAACTGACCACCAGCTTTGAGAATTTGTGATCTAATGGTATTATTTTCTGTTTTCAATAAGGTGTTGTTGTGAACTGCAAGAACAATAGGATTCTTTCGTAAAAGCTCTGAGTATTTGTCGACGAGATAAGTCTTACGGCTATCACCTCGCTTGACAGTGTTTCTGCTAGCTGTACTGGCATATCGTATAAATGTGTTCGTTAAGGTTGTACTCCTGGCATTGTGGAACAGGTTTGTTAATTTAAACATTTTGTGTTAATTGGTGAAAAAAATTTCAGGGTGGTGAAGAGGACTTCTATTGGGAGGTGAAGGATTTAGTGTGTGTGTGGGAAAATTTCAATTTTGAAAATTCCAAGTTCCTCGGCGGAAAAATTCAATGTTTAGACATTATCAGCCGTGGAAACGGGCAATAAGTCGTTTTTATTCTTCTCAGAGTAATACCGCTGACGTATATAAAAAGTTTGGAGAAACTTTATCTCTACCGAAGACGGCTTATGGTGCGAAGGCTCCGAATGAAGAGGAGCTCAAACAACTCGTCAAAGAAACTGGATCTGATTTGTACCAATGGCAGAGGGACAATTTGCCAAAAGAATCAGAGGTTGTCCTACATGATGGGCCACCATATGCAAATGGTAATCTTCATATGGGCCATGCTCTCAACAAAATTCTTAAGGATATCATCAATCGATACAACCTGATTAAAGGCAGACGAGTCAATTATGCTCCAGGATGGGATTGCCACGGCCTTCCAATTGAACTAGAGGCCATTGCTCGAGCCACTAAGAAACTTGGAAAGAAGAAAGTCGAAAACTTGACCATAGAAGAACGTCGAAAACTATGTCGAGAGACCGCGTTAGCAGTTGTGAATACACAGTTAGAGGCATTCAAAGGGTTTGCAGTGATGGCTGACTTTGAAAACTATACGTATAAGACCCTCTCGGCCGATTATGTCATTCGACAATTGAAAGTGTTCCAACAAATGATGAACCGTGGATTGATCACACGAAAAAACCGGCCAGTCTATTGGAGTGTTGAATCCCAAACAGCGTTGGCTGAGAGTGAGCTGCAGTATGGTGAGAAAAAATCTACCGCGGCAGTTGTGAAATATAAGATTGAAAGCGATCTTGATGTCAACTTTGACGAACCTATCGATCAGCTCTACGCAGTAATCTGGACAACTACCCCATGGACTTTGGTTTCAAATCAAGCAATCGCTGTTCATCCAGACATTGAATACACGGTTGTCCATTCTGATTTACATGGTCATGTTATTATCGCAGTAGACAGGGTCCAAGAAGTTACAAATTCAGATGGCTCACCAGCCCGAATTCTAAACCAAACTTTCCCAGGTTCAAAGCTTGTTGGCGTTAGGTACTCCTGTTTATTGAAGGGACCAAGTGATCAGTTCCCAATATTGGCCGGCTCCCATGTTACGTCTGGTAGTGGTACAGGTCTTGTTCATTCCGCACCTGGACATGGTATGGAAGATTACTTGTTATGCGTTTCTGAAGGTATGGATCCTTACTCACCAATTGACGATAAAGGAAGGTATACTAATGAAGTGCACGAATCGTTTTCTCATCTCATTGGGCTGGACGCTAGAAAACAAGGTCAAGATGAAATTCTGGAAATGGCCAAGAGTGCAAATGCCCTGATTTCTGTCGATACAAACTACCTTCATTCTACTCCATTTGATTGGAGAAGCAAGACACCAGTTTTGGTTCGTTCTACACCTCAATTCTTTGCCAATATTAGCTCAATCAAGAAGGATGCCTTAAAGGCATTGGATAAAGTCAATTTCTATCCGCCAACAGGTGAAAACCGATTGAGAGCGTTTACTGAATCCCGAACTGAATGGTGTATTTCACGTCAACGAGTATGGGGTGTACCAATTCCAGCTCTCTACAGCGAAGATGGCGAACTCTTACTTAATGATGAAACTGTGTCTCATATTATTTCCGTTATGGAGTCTGATCCAGAGGATGGTTTGAACAAATGGTTCAGAGATGAACAAGATGTATCGTACTGGCTTCCGGAAAAATATCGAAACACAGGTCAGACCTATCGCAAGGGAATTGAAACTATGGACGTTTGGTTTGACAGTGGAACAAGTTGGACTATGTTTGACAAGGAGTTAAAAGGCACAGGGCCAGTTGCGGAATATTATCTTGAAGGCTCGGATCAACATCGAGGATGGTTTCAATCATCGTTATTGACAAAAATTGCCACATCTAATGAAACTCAACCCTCTGCCCCATACAAGAATATCATCACCAATGGAATGGTACTAGATGCTAAGGGAAGAAAGATGTCAAAATCTTTAAAAAATGTAGTAGTCCCATCCGACGTACAACAAGAGCCAAAGAATGGTAAAGGCAAGGATAAATTAGGCGTTGACGGATTGAGATTATGGTGTGCCCAGTCGGATTATACCTCAGATATCGCGCTTTCACCAGTTGCTTTGGTACAGCTTTCAGCTATGTTGAAAAAAATTAGACTCACTTTCAAGTTCTTACTTGGAAATATCAACAGTTACGACGGAGGAAAGGTTGCATACGATGATCTATATCCAACCGATAAAAAGGCATTAGCGGACTTGTACGATCTGCATAAGAGCGTTAAGGAGGAATATGAGAAGTTTTCTTTTAATCGCGTTGTGCAGCTTGTTCAAAACCATATGAACATCAAACTGTCAGCATTCTATTTTGACATTGTGAAGGATAGAATCTACGCTGATCAACTTGATGGGGTATCCAGACGTTCCATTCAGTATGTCTTCTCTGAAATCATAAAGACTTATGTGGCAATTTTGTCTCCTTTGGTCCCTCTGCTCACTCAACAAGTTTGGAAACATTTACCTGATTACATTACAAATGGATTGAAATCTCCATTTATACTGGGATGGCCTGAGGCAAATCCAGAATGGAAGAATGTCCAAATTCAATCTGAATTTGAACAAATCCGCAAGATCCGTGACGGTGTTCTCTTGGCCATGGAAAATGGTCGTGGGGAAAAGAACATTCGTTCCTCTTTAGGCACCAGAGTGTTTTTAAAGGTTCAAGATAGTGAGACCCGTTCGCTCCTTTACAAATACTATGACCACCTCCCTGCCATTTTTATCTCCTCTAACGTTATTATCGATGATGACCCAGGTTTGGTGGATTGGAGCTACTCCACTACCGTTGGATCTGTTGAAATAACTGTTGTACCTCCAGATCAATACAAATGTCCTCGCTGCTGGCAATTCACTGCAGAAAAGGAAGAAACTCTTTGCAAGCGATGCGATGATGTGTTGTGAAAAGGCTGTAATATATATTTTTGTAAGTAATAATTTGATGCATGATGATAAAGTACTACTACCTACAGGAGTTGTTTGGCAATCTTTCTTGCCAAACACTCGAATTAGAAAAAGGGAGTTGATTCTTTTGTAGACAGCTCAATACTACTCTAATTTTGTTAAAAAAATAATTCATTCATTTATGCAAACAACTTTAGAGTGCCATCAAAGCCCCATTGAGCAATAATACCGGTGTTTATCCACTGTGCGTATTCACCGGGTCCTCTGATCCAAAGCTGTCCCTTCTTCTCTGCAGCGGAATATAGGCCATGGTCTCTCAAAACAGCTTCCAAACATGGCAATACGGCACCGTAATTGATAACATCTTCTGAGCCATTTCGGTAATCGTATGGAAGAGTTTGGGCAATAGGGCTACAGTTTGCCGGACTACACAACGCGTGAATGACGGATGACCCTGTGAGTGCTCTGATTACGTTGGTTTCCTTTGTGGTCAAAGCGTCAGAAGCGTCATCAAGAGAGTTATATGAAGTGTGAATGAGACGGACAGATTTGAATCCCGATAAGACCGCAGTGAGGGACGGAAGGTTTCCATTAGATAGTGTGGCCAATGCCATTCGCAACTTGATCAAACCAAACAATTTCAAACGATCTGCCCTGCCTGCGAGTGATTTCATAGTCATGTCATCGGAAATTAAAATAGTAGGCTTGATCTGTGCGATCAATCGGAACAAGTCGGTAGGAGAATCTGGTTCTGGGAATGCTAATTTTGAGCCAGCCACAATAGCTGACAGATGAAGAATAAATGTGTAAAGCGACAAATGAGATGTGCATGATAAGACCATATCCGATTTCTTCCACTGTTGTGAGAATGGCAACGCCTTTACTTGGGAAGCCACCGCAGCAACGATATCTCCATTTTTAAGGTCGGTTCTTCTGACTTTGGCTGTGTGTTTTTCAGCATATATGAAGGAAATTTCTGTTTCTGTCTCATTATACTCTGGAAGTTGTGCTGACGGCTTTCCAGAAACCAAGTTATCCCAAGATACTGCCCCTGGGATATTACCCTTAACAGAGACAACAGTAGTAATATCAGAACCAAGCTTGACGCCTTCAAGTATCTCTGCGGTAGAAATAACAGAACTAGGCTTTACAATGGACAAAAATTCTTCAATCTGCTGAACCGAAACGTCTTCAATCGCAACAAATACCACTGGGGTATTGAACAAGGCACCAGCAAACGTTACGATTAAACTTTCAACACAATTAGGAAGCATTACAGCAATTGGCATCCTCGATTTATTTTGTAACTTGGCGCCAACTGTAGAAACCATGTCGGTCATATTGGATATAGGGTTGAAGGAGTCTCTAACTCCGAAGGAGCATTCACCGATGGCAGAGTTTTGAACCAAGTTCCAAATATCCTGAAGATTCCCATCTCTAGTCGAAAATGCAGACTTTCCAATTGATAATCCTGATAATAAGCTACCAGTGAATGGAGTAATTCTGGATCGATAGATAGCAGTTTCCCCGCGATTTCTGAGCTGGCCGATGTTTGCTTGAACCTTTAGCACAAATGGATCGGTATCTGGAGCTTGCACAAGATATGCATAGACAGCAATTGCCGCCAATCCACTAACCAGTGTGTAAAAAAAGAGTTCCTCAGACATGGCGTGAGTGTTAATGTGAGGGAATTGAGCTGTGCCGGGTGGTGTTGTGCGGAGAGTACTTAAGAATTTGTTGGGGACGGATGTGCGGCGATGTCACTTTATGAACGAAGATCCGGAAATAACTACTGAGAAGTACCTGTTTCTCAAGGCTTTGCACGAACCAGAAACGTATTTAGAGGATGTTTGCGACTTGCTAAATCAAAAGAATGAAGTTGGGGTCTACTCCATTTTGACACGATTATATCGTTTGAGTCGTGAAGAAAAAAGTTTTCCATTGTCGTGTTCAGTTGAAAATATAATTTCGGATGTTTGGATAGTCGAAAATGAACATGAAAGCATTCAATTCCCATCCATATTAGGGCTGCTGCATCGTTTGAGATATATGGAGTTATTACGAACCGAAGATCATCGTCTTCTCTGGGACCTTTGCCAGATTTTCAAACATCCGGAAAGGCACTGGCCGGATTATTATCGTAAGTACGAATTAAAGAAGATGGTCAGGCCGTTTGTTATAGATGCCGAGATTATCTGCCAATGCTGTAATGGCGAAATATCCAGGGCTGACGCAATGGCACAGATGCATGTCGAGGCGCTCGACTTGTGCCGTGCTATCAAATCCTATGTCGAAGGAATGAGGTAGGTTAAGAATGGATTTAATCAAGGGAATATATATTACACGAGATTGTTTTCCTGTGATGTAGTTACAGAGAATTACGTGTTGAGGTTTCCTACAATTCGAGGCCAGTCTGGTACCATGGAAACAGAGGCTTTCGTGCAACAGATTCCAAATACTTTCATTGAATGTTTTACGGCAATTATCAGGTGATGGATTGATATATTTCAATGCGGAAGGAGAATTTATGAAGCGAATACGTTTTGAAGTTTGAATTTGGCTTTTATGCGGCATAATCTTTACACACAGCGATGGCCATGTTGAAAGTTCTGGTTTTCTCTTGCTATTGTTCGGGAAGAGGGTACTGCAAAAGCCCAATGAGTCCATATACCACTTGGAATTACTGCAAAAAGCCCAATGAGTCCATATACCACTTGGAATTTAGCGAAAGATTGAAAAGTGTAGCTCTGTAACAAGGCTGAGAAATTTCTTGCACTTGTTATCTCCTGCTCTTGAAGTTAGATGATATATCTTTGTTATATACAACGCTATATAGCCACAATACCAAACTATTGTCTGCTGAGGCAGTATAATTGGGTATGTGTGAGTAATATAATTGATAATTTCTAAGCCACTGACTAGGTTTTCCTTTTAGTCAGTACTGTCAAAATGGAGTTTTTGAGTCGTGAACCGTAAACCTCCCAAAACATCACAACAAGAACGATGGAGCAGATTGATCTGAAAAGTGTGCGGAAGGAATTAATAAGTGCCTCTCGACAATTATCCAATCGTTGTCTATACCAAGCTGCCAAATGGTAAGGGTTGAATAGCTGAGAAAAAAAATTGATGGGGTGGTTGCTAACATGTTTTGCTGCAGGACAGCTGAGGCCGTTAACGGTTTAGAGGTGGACGCAGACTACAACGACGAAGAGGACGACCTTGGAACTCTAGATATACCCAGCGTCAAATGTATGTTTGCAAAAACGTTATTTGATTGCAGAGAATATGATAGATGTGCACATGTGTTGAAAGATGAAACTGACCAGCAAGCGGTCTTTTTAAGGCTGTATGCCAAATATATTTCGGGGGAGAAAAAGAAGGAAGAAGAGCATGAAGGGGTCCTGACGCCAAAAGATAACATTAGTCCGAATCAACAAATCGTACCGATCATTCGAGATTTGGAGCAGCATGCCATTGAGGATGACCCGTTCTTGTTGTATTTATATGGAGTCGTTCTGATTCACCAGAAGAATGAAAAAGAAGCAATTGAAAAGCTGCTGCGGTCCGTCATGCTCTATCCATATAATTGGAGTGCATGGCTAGAGCTCTTGCAGTGTATTCCAACTATGGAAAAGCTGAATGCATTACTGTACCGTCTGCCGAACCACCTGATGAGCCGAATGTTTATGGTCCACGCACAACAGGAATTGTATCAATATGATAACGAGCTGGTGAGCTCACTTGAATCGTTACAGGAGCAGTTCCCCAACTTCCAATTCTTGACCATACAACGCGCCTTGGTCAATTACCACGGACTAAATTACCAGGAGTCGGAGAAGCAGTTTGATTCAGTCATTTCCAAAGATCCGCATAGATTGGACGATATGGATACATATTCTAACATTCTTTATGTGATGGAGCGGAGACCGAAATTGGCCTTTTTAGCCCAATTGGCTTCAGTTACCGACAAATTCCGGTCCGAATCGTGCTGCATCATTGCGAATTACTACAGTCTCAAGTCAGAGCACGAAAAGGCGATTGTGTATTATCAGCGTGCATTGACCTTGAATCGGAATTGCTTGTCAGCCTGGACACTCATGGGGCATGAGTTTGTTGAACTCAAAAACACACATGCGGCCATTGAGTCGTATCGCCGCGCCGTCGATACCAACAAAAAGGACTACAGAGCATGGTATGGTCTCGGACAAGCATACGAGGTCCTGGAAATGCATTATTATTCATTGTACTACTATCAACGGGCTACATCACTCAAGCCGCACGACGTGCGAATGTGGCAGGCCCTCGGTCATTGTTTTGATAAGCTTGACAGACTAGACGACGCGATCAAGGCCTACAAGAGGGCGCTCAAAATCTCCGATATGGATCCTTTGATTCTTCTAAAAATTGCAAGTCTCTATGAAAAGAATGGCGATCTTGACAGCGCCGCGTCGTACATGAAGCTCTGTCTGGTAGAGGATCCAATGACGGATGATGAGTCTTCTAGTGCACGTCTGTGGTTGGCCAAATACGAGCTGAGTAAGGGGAACTATTCACGAGCGCATGGGTATGCTGAGCAAGTCAATCGTGGAACTGCGAACGAAATTGAGGAAGCCCGAGCTATTGTCAGGGAAACTAGAAGCAGACTCAATTATAGTCGCTAGTGTTGTTTCCCATCATCCACACATACCTTTGAATACGTTGAAAAAAAAAGGAAAGGGGTTCAAAAATTATTCTCATTATCAGTTGTGCTAAGAGATTCTGTGCAATACTGATACTGGTAGATTTGAATTCTCACGCATGAAAATAGCCAAACCTAAATATATTAATCGCATCCCACAACAATATCTAAAAAATGACTCAATTGGGGCGTCGAGAGTGCCCTGCCGGCGGCGTTCTTTTCTAGAAAAGAACCAAAAGCACAGGCCTCGCAGAGCTACCTTTTTTGCTTCTTTTCGGAGAAAAAAGAAGCCGCCGGAGGCACCAGACTCTCACATGAATATTTACGACAGAAGTCGCAGCAACTGGCTAACCAATCGAAGCTAACATGAGAATTGCAACAGCAGCAAATTTCTCACTATGACTACTGGTAGAAGGATTGACCTCGTTGAATAAATTTTTACGCTGCAATACAAGGGCCGCTCAGCCTGATACACTGCAATTGCAGGAAAAAATTCAATCAAGCGAATTTGAATGGAAGATACAAATCAATTTGTTGCTGCTACTCAAAATATAAACTACCTCAACACACTTTGTTAACCTCAACTAGAGCTACAAACAAATATTCTCGCAACGGCTTTTATTACAATTTTTTTATTTATTTTTTTTTTTGGAGGCGAATGGGCCAAATCCCAATCCCAGTTCATATCTCAATTCGAAGCGATAATATTCCTAGCAAGAGACAATTGTCCCGCCGCACGATACTACTACATCACACCACCCATTTGGGTTGATGGGCTTCAACTATCCGCTGCGCAGTTCCAAATGATTGGATGAAAAAGACAATGGGGGGTCTAGACTCAAGAAAGGGCCACCGGAGCCCTGAATTGTGAATCTAAACGTAATTGGGAGTTTTCCCCTCAAGATGATAAACTATGTGGGTCCACCGAGAGATAAAGAGAGAAATATTGCGGGGAAGGAGTGTATGTTGGTGGATTACCTACCGGTTGATCCGGATCTACAGATCCAGGGATCTGGCAGGAAAGAAAAAAAAAAAGGGACAAGAGTACGATTGGCATTGTTTAATGATGCATCAAAGGGATTACTACAAAGGTACGATTCTGAGTGTGGACAAACGTCATTTTGAAACAATGGGGAAAAGCTAATTCTGTCGGCTGTTTGGCATCCGACTTTGTCTTATACAATGCTAACTGTCAAAAAGGACTTGTGTTCAGTAGCCGAGGACAACGAGACGAAACAACAACAAAAAAAAAGTGGGTCAGATCGGATAATCCTGAAAAAATTTTAAAATAGATTTACAACAGTTAAATTTTAAATCTTCTTTGTCGTCTGAAACTGTAGGGAAAAAAAAAATGTCAATTATTTTGACAGGTGCCGAATTCGTTGGCTTTGTCTTGATGCAATGTTATTCCAAGTGTCAGTGACAGAAATACGAAAGGGTGAGTTTGGAGGTGGGAGGCCTCCGGCGGCTTCTTTTTTCTCCGAAAAGAAGCAAAAAAGGTAGCTCTGCGAGGCTGTTGGTTTGGAGATAAATATAATACATTGTAAGAAGGGAAAATTAAATAAGGGTGTATGGTATATATATATGATGCAATTTGTTTTGGAGTTGGATTCGTTATATTTCCGAGGGATTGATGCCATAAGATTGGAGGATGTTTTTAAACATCTTGTTCTGGTCGATCAGGAAACAGAGATATTCGTACACGGTTAACAGGACGGCGGACTTTGACTTTGTGTTTGTGGATTCCGGGTCAGCCAGACGAGGAACCAGCGAGCACATTTTTTCAAACTGCTTTTTGATGAGGTCGCGACGCCTTTTCTCACTGGAGATGTGGTTCTTGCGCTTCTGGTCCTCGCTGAGGCCCTCGCGACGGGTGCGGCGAACGGGCGTGTTGTCGGAGGACGAATTGGATGCGATGGAGGTCTTGCGGGCGTTGTAGTTAGTAGAGTCGTCATTATGGAGTTGTTGGGCTTGTTCTGGGCGTGGAGGGAAATTAGGGTCGGAGGAAAATGCGAGCGGCAGATGCGGGCCGTCCGTCGACAGCGGGTCCTGGACGTCGCTGTACCCCAGGTTTAGAAGGCCGTCGGCGACCTTGGGATCGAACAAGAAGTTTGGATCCACCGACACTCTGTCGAGGAAGTTGTTGAGGGCCCAGCTCTCCTGCTCGCTCAATAGGGAGCTGAAGGCGTTGGCGGCAGGATTTGGCGGATATGACAGGTTTGGGTTAGTAGAGGTAGAAGGAGCAGTGGTAACTGCTGGAGGTGCTGCGGTTGTGTAAGGCTGTTGCTGTGGAGGCTGGGGCATGGGAACACCAGGTTCCTGCGCACTGGAGGTTGTAGGATGGTGGAAATCTGGGGTTTGGGCACTTGGCACAGTTTGAATCTTGAAATCGAAGGTGAATTGGTTGAACGCCTGGTCGAAGTCCATGTCCGGGAAAAAGTTAGGCGGGTTCGGGCTGCTGACAGCCTCATGCGAGTGGCCCGCAGGAGGAGGATGGGGATTGTGGTCGTTAGAGGGATCTGGCATGATGGTAGGAGATTGAGATAACAGCATTCTTCGTCTTCGGTTAATATTTCAACATAAGGCACATCTTCCTGTATTTGTACGCTCTCAGGGGCATCGGCCGAGCTAGAACGCATGTGAAAGAAAAGGCACGTCCAAAAAGAAATTCTTGGTGGGGTCGAT
>PPJG02000086.1:14967-27177 GCA_003705695.2 Blastobotrys serpentis
AAGAAAAAAAAAAAAAAAAAAAAAAAAAAAAAAAAAAAAAAAAAAAAAAAAAAAAAAAAAAAATTCACAGAAAAAAATAGATAAAATGTACAAATCGCCACGCGGAACAAAGGCACAAGATTTGACTCAACCAATCGGTAAATCTAAAGAAGTAAACTGGAAAAGCCCCATTGTCTTGGGAACAATATACACAAAAAAGAAATAAGGAAGAAAGAAGCCCGGAATTTTTTTTCTTTCTTACTCAGTACTATAACCAATTTCTTCTGGAGCGGCAGTCTGTGACGGGGGTGGTTCAGTTTACGGATAGTGTCATGCATGGAATGCGGTATTCCGAGTGCCAATTATGTGTCTGATAATCCCCCACTTGCACCGGTCAAAACTGCCAGTCGATAACGGTTTCCCATACCATGGAACATGGCTTTTACCCCAGAAGATCAATCTGGGTATGACATGATGTTTTGTCTGTCGCGAGTTTCCACTCATCGGTTCGTTTTGGACTTGGTTCATGTGAAGACCCCCCCGCTGGTAATGATTTCTCCGGACTGAACGCCGATCCCCGATCTACACAGCATTTGCTTTTTTGGATTGGATATGCTCATTGGACCTTTGCCCAATTAGGAAGGAGTTGGTTTCCCAATCCGTTTCAGCTTTAACCCCATAACTTGTGGGACTTATTATCTGGGCTTTCTTTTTGCGTGAAGATCATCGTTCTCAACAATTTTTGGCGTGTTTTTATTTTTAATTCATTCCCGACATGTTGCAAGTTGCAGCTAACGGTGAGATGGATTGGCGGCTGCTGCCGGGGAACATCCTTTCCGTCTTCGTTGACTATTTTTTCACGACTGTCGGATCAGGTCGTCAAAACTGGCCCAATTGTGTCAACGACCCTTTCAAAGACATTTCCCCCTGAGTCTCCTCGCCCCGAGTGCAACATAACCCTATCTCGAGAGGGGAAAAGTCACTGTGCACTGTCTAGGATGCATGTCTGGGTTTCATTCAGCGCCGCCAACGACAATTCAATTTAGTTGGGGTACCTGGCCTCACGCATGCACCCGCATTGGCTATGACAGGATGCAAGCTGCGTGTTTAAACCCAACATCTGTCCAACCCCCGGCAGTGCCCGCGAGGCCAATTGTGAGAGTGCCTCCGGCGGCTTCTTTTTTCTCCGAAAAGAAGCAAAAAAGGTAGCTCTGCGAGGCCTGTGCTTTTGGTTCTTTTCTAGAAAAGAACGCCGCCGGCAGGCAAGTGCGCTGAACGATGGTTTCCTATTTACGGCTTCTCTTTATATACTGCGCTATGGCCTCGTCCAACCCCCGGCAGTGCCCGCGAGGCCAATGCTGAGAGTGCCTCCGGCGGCTTCTTTTTTCTCCGAAAAGAAGCAAAAAAGGTAGCTCTGCGAGGCCTGTGCTTTTGGTTCTTTTCTAGAAAAGAACGCCGCCGGCAGGCAAGTGCACTGAAAGTGCAACCAATTGTTTCCTATTTACGGCTTCTCTTTATATACTGCGCTATGGCCTCGTCCAACCCGTCGTCCTTGTGGAATCCGAGATCATACGCCTTCTGAGTGTCAAAATCCGACGGCCACGAGGTCACAATGCCCTCCAAAAACTCGTCCTTCTTGGGCTCAATGTACTTCAAAATGCCCTCGTCCCCTGTAACACGCACCAGCGCGTCCAGCATCTCCTGCACCGTCACTGACATCCCCGGAAGATTCACAGTTCGACTCGCCTTAGCTCCAAAATTTTTGGAATCAATTTCAGCCGCACGGATCGTATTTCTGACCACATTATCAACGCTTCCGAACCACATCTTCAGGGACTTGGAAACGGGCAGATAGGCCATTTCGCCCACCAACGGCTCACGGATGATTGCTGAGCAGAAGCTGGATGTGGCCGACGATGGCGGCCCTGGTCTAACAATTACGGTCGGATAACGGATCACAATTCCGTCGATAAACCCACGACGGGAATAATCGTTGACCAGAAACTCACAGATGCTCTTTTCCATCCCATAACTCGATTGTGGGGTGATCATCACCTTCTCAGAAAGCACATCTGGTAATTCTCCGCCGTATACTGCAGTGGAGGACGTGAAAATCAACCGCACGCCTGGACAGGTCTTTCTGCACAACTCCAAAACCCCGCGGGTTGCCTCGACGTTGACGTTGAACCCGAGATCAAAATCCTTCTCGGCCCCGCCAGACATGATCCCGTGCAACACATACACCACGTCCAGATCCGGAGTGATCAGTTTCTCCGCCTCTTCTGGCTTGGACAGGTCCGCCTTGACGCTGTGTACTTTGGAATCCGGGGTCAATGGCGCGTTGATATCGGTCAAGGTAAGTTCTAATTCCCCGATCTTATCTTGCTCCACCAGCGCCTCGGCCAATCGCTGGCCCAAAAACCCGCCGCCTCCAGTAATCAGTACCTTCATCGTTATCTCTCTTAATATATATGATATTGCTAGGAACAACTGTAAGTGGGGAGACTTCCAGGGTGTTTATATAGCTTTTTTTGCTTCCTGCCGATCGGGTGGGAGTACCCCTCAATGTAGTCCCCCACACCTCCAATCAGTATTTAACTCTCGACCGACCCACTAAAGTCGGGTGTTTTATTCCGCACTTTATTATTATTGCTGTTTGTTCATTTGTAGTCATGGAATCAAACAAGACTCTTCAAATTCTCCAAGCTGCCAAAAAGGGCGGCTATGGCGTGGCCTGTGTGAATTGTTACAACATGGATGCTGTCTTTGGTGCCCTCCGTGGTGCTGAGGCCAAGAACAGTCCAATCATCATCCAGGTTTTTCCTTGGTCAATTCAACAGTTTGGTGACGTTTTCATCAACTTTTGTGCCGACGCAATCAAGAATTGCAAGGTTCCTGCTGCTCTTCATTTAGATCACGCCATGCGTCCCGAAGATATCAACAAAGCTATCGAGCTTCCATTCGACTCCATCATGGTTGACATGTCCCGTCACAGCGAGGAAGACAATGTCAAACTGACCAAGCAGTTCGTTGAAAAGTGCGTTGCAAAGGGAATCTCCGTCGAGGCCGAACTAGGTCGCATTGACGGAGGCGAGGACGGTGTCATGGGTGGAGATATCGAAGCTCTCATGACCAACCCAGAACATGCTGTTGCATACATCAAGGAAACCGGAGTCCACATGTTGGCTCCATCGTTTGGTAATATCCACGGAGACTACCCACCAGGCGGTCCAACTACTCTGAAGTTTGACGTTCTGCAAAGAGTCAAGGAGGCCATTGCTCCATTGGACGTTCCAATCGTGCTCCACGGAACAAACGACTTTACCAAGGAGCTCATGGAGACGTGTGTCAACCACGGGGTTCAGAAGTTCAACGTCAACAAGGTTGTCGCTGAAACATACTACAAGTTTGTTGAAGATAACTTTAACAAGATCGAACTCACAAAGGTGATCGAACAAAGCATTGACAAGTTCCAAAAGGATGTGGAACAGATGATTGACTGGATAGGCTCCGCAAATAAAGCTTAATAGATTTGTTTCCATTGTGTAATTTCTGGTTGGTGCGGCGGTCCCTGTCGATCACAACCAACGACTGCCCTGCAGGCGGCGTTCTTTTCTAGAAAAGAACCAAAAGCAATGGCCTCGCAGAGCTACCTTTTTTGCTTCTTTTCGGAGAAAAAAGAAGCCGCCGGAGGCACTCGCCCAAGTAGGTCACTTATATGATCCTTATATAGATGATGTTTATGTTTGAAACTGCAGCAAGCGCATCATTTTCACATGTAATACGAAGCAGGGGAATTAATATCTGAAATCTACAAGACAAGTGTTTCGGATACCATACGTATAACAACGTGTTTCTCGCTAAAATTTATCCAGTGATCGTCGGTTGATTTGATTTTGAGATGCATCACCTGCAGGATGTGTAGCACAAAAAAACAATAGCAGCAAGCCCGGGAGACATTGCTTGGAAAATTATTATATAAACAATGCACATGCAATCCCAAAGATAAAACGCGAGTAGTTTCCTGTACATTCTCTAGCCGGTGAAGAATATGACTAGCAATTGGCCCAACCCGTATAAGATCGCCCTCAACTCTGCGCTCGAGCAACTGTCCAAGCTTGTCGACGAAAACAAGGCGAGGTTTGTGCTTGTGAGCGTAGACAATGAGGGGAACTCTTCTGATATCCACTTTGATCCGTCAATGGAACCGTTTGTGAAACAGTTTCTCCCTCGAGAATACATCACCTCATATTTAACTAATCACAACGACGATCCTCCTGACCTGCCCAAAAAGCGCATTGACTGTACTGAGGTCGAGGGGATGAAATCCCAGTATCGGGATTATCTCTATCTGCTTCAACAGAGCGCATGCAAGGTTTTGTGCAAGACGTGGATCCGGGCAATTGAACCGCAAAAGCAGTCCAAGTTCCCGTACAAAATGGGAGAGTTTTCTCGTCCGGGTTGGTGGCCACGATACATCCGACACAAGGAGCCCGACCATCTGAGGAAGATGGAACGGGTGGAACTGCTGGTGCATATTCTTCAATATTCGGGCGTGCCCATCCAACGACTTCGTCGGGCCACTCTGGAATGGAGCAGCCATATTTCGAGAGAGAAATACGGAATTCTGGAGGAGATGTATTATGTCGCCGAAATGGAGCGTCATTGTGTGGCCATTGGAGCGACCAGCGAGCAATCTACCATTCTGGTCACTGACTACAGTAACATGCAACGCACCAAACCGGAGATTTGCCCTCAGAACTTTTACCAGGAACTGGCGGCAGCAGCGAGTTTGCCCTCTGCATCACCTGAATTCCCGGTTGCGATAAAGTCCGAAGTCGACCCTGAGCTTGTCGAATCGTCCGACTGTTTAGATGTATTTAACGTGTAATGAAATCTACCTACTAACAACACGCCTCCGGCGGCTTCTTTTTTCTCCGAAAAGAAGCAAAAAAGGTAGCTCTGCGAGGCTAGCAATGTTCATTGAATCAGTGTATTTCCATTTTTATTACAGAATTATAGACATAACTTATTTCTTAGAGGTGAGCTTTCTGAGGTAGAAAGCCAATTCTTCACCTTCCAAGATATAACCGTCAACACGGCCGGATTGACCTGGTCTGGAGGAAACACAGGCGTAGAGTCTACCAGCACCGAATTGGGTTTCGATGGTAGATTCGACCTTAGCGTCCTTTTGTCTAGCAGCAAGCTTTCTTTGAACCTTCTTAGACTTCTTTTCAGTTTCAACGAATTCGTCGTGAACAACCTTCTTACCCTTCTTCTTACCGATTGGTTGGCCGTAGTGGGTTTCATACCATTGACGGAATGGGGTGGCATCGATTTGAACAATAGCAGACTTGGTCAAGGTGTTGGTTCTGATAAGTTCGTTGTTGGATGGATGGAAAGCAACAGAAATAACACGGGTCTTTCTGGTGATGTTTTCAGAACCCCAGGAGAAGTTACCGGATTCCAAACGAAGAGCACGGAACTTCTTGTTACCACCACGAGCACGGACGGTGTGGATTCTCTTAGCACCGATCTTGGTGTTGGCTGGTTGACGGCCTAACTCGAACTTTCTCTTCTTTCTGTAGGCGGCGATTCTAGCACCAGTGTGAGAACGTTTGTGACGTGAGTCTCTAGAGATACCCATGTTGAATTATCTGTGTTGTCGGTCTACTTAGAGGGTGTTGGAAAAATTCAACTGTTATTTGATTTTGTCACTCTTTCCCACTCTCCCGACTCGTGCTGGCACATCGAGTGCGGCGGTTTCTGGGCGTAGCTCTCGTCACCACAACTTTTGTGACGTGTCCAGCGCTTAGGGCTAAACCCTCCCCGACCGGAAGAGAAAATTTTCCTGTTGGGAGAAATTTCTTTTTTTTTTTTTTTTTTTTTCGGGACCTTACCACTAATTTCAACGGCCTTGCATATTTGGTTCATCACACATTTGCCGTAGGGCTTTATCACACTTCACTAAGCACATTATTTTTGCATTACCCGTTTCGTTCGCACATCATGAGCTTCTACGATCAGGTTGAAATCGAGGACATGACATATGATGCCCAGATGGAGACTTTTTACTATCCCTGTCCCTGTGGCGACAGATTTGAAGTCAACATTGACGATTTGCTAGATGGCTCAACCGACACTGCTGTTTGCCCATCCTGTAGTCTAACTATCCAAGTCATTTTTGACCTCTCTGATTTGGAGCAATACACCAAGTCTTCGTCGACGATGCAACAAGAGGTTATGGTTTAAATAATCTTTCAACTCTTGCCATCAACACCACCACCACACGACTATTTTTTTCTGCATATTTGTAATCTAGAAGATAAAACTGCATTTTAGCTAATATATTGAATTGGGATTTTTAATTATTAAATCTGAGTCTATAGGGAACGGCAGCAGTGTTCTTTCGAGAAATTAAAAGAAACCGCAGGCGATCAAAGCTTAAGGAGTTCATACGTACGACACGTGACTGATTACGATTTTTCAGCGTCTAAATTGAAACTCAAAATATAAAAGGAGGGTCAAATCCACCTATTTTCCCCATTTTATTCTCTATCTGAGATTAGAACTAGTCTCTTCAGGTCTCTGAATTTCTCCTGCAAGCACACTCCAGCACAGTCTTCGGACATTTTCCCACAAGTGTCAAAAGTAGGGGATACAAGGCCTCGCAGAGCAACCTTTTTTGCTTCTTTTCGGAGAAAAAAGAAGCCGCCGGAGGCACTCTTTCAGTCCTAACACCTTTCCCCTCCCTACAAGCACACACAGCCGCGGTCTTCGGACAATTCCTCACAAGTGTCATAAGTAGGGGGCTGATAGGAGTTTTGGAGGGTATTCACCGCCTCGCGGAGCCACTCTTTGCTTCCTTGCAAAGAAAATATTAAAGTACAAGAGGTAAACCTCTCTCAATTGTAAGCCTCGCAGAGCTACCTTTCTTGCTTCTTTGGCACTCTCGCCCTGCCAGAAAAGAACCAAAAGCAGTTGCAGTTGCGGAGATGCGGAGATCGGCACAGCATCGAAAACCCATTTCGTATCAGGTATCGACCACTATTGATTGCATAAATGAAAAAAAAAAAAAAAAAAAAGAAGATACAATGAATAATTTAGTTTGATAATATTATACAAATAAATACACTTTTAAAATAGATAGCTTATTTCATGTGGGTGAAGTCGACTTCGCCTTCTCTGAGGGAGTTTTCAACAGAGGCTCTAGAGCAGGTACAGGAGTGGGCTTGTCTCTTTCCACAGGAGCAAGTGGAGCCACTGAGGGAGGCATTTTCAACAGCAGCCTTTTCGCAGGTGCAGTGTTGAGCTGGTTGAGCACCGCAGGAGCATCTGGCTTCTTGAGCACAGACACAGGTGGAGGAGTTCTTCTTGCAGCAGACCATTGTGATTGTTTGAGTAGTAGTAGTAGTAGTAGTAATAAAAATAGAAGTAGGGGAAGTAGTAGTAATGCTATTAAGAGTTGGAATGATACTAAAAAAAAATCTATCTAAAGGCCGAAAGCCATCGCTTTTATATTACATGTCGTCGATCTGTGGCAGTGGCGCCACGGAATTTTTTACATTGCATCCTATTGGTCGCCGCACGTAAGCAGAATTAATCGAGCTGTGATTGGTCCAAAAAAATTAACCTCCCAACTCTGATTACTAAAAACGCTCTTGCACAGCGACCATTAATTAGAACGCTTGGGATTGGGCAGATTTCTCGCCCACGTGACGGTCAGCAGAATTGGATGATTCGGCACGTTCGAGATCATCGCTTGTTGCCAACGAGCTGTCGGGAGAGTGCTGAAAATCCGGCCACCATTTTTTATGGATGAATTTGGCAACATAGACCAAGGCGACCAATACGGGCACTTCTATTAAGGGACCAATGGTGGCTGCCAGCGCCTCCTTTGATTCGACGCCAAATGTGCCAATGGCGACGGCAATGGCCAGTTCAAAATTGTTGGAAGCGGCCGTGAAAGATTGCGGGACGGCAATGTCGTATGGAAGCTGCATCTTGTAGCAGCAATAGAGGATAACAAAGAAGATGATGAAGAAATAGATCAACAGGGGCACGGCGGTTCGGACGACGTTTCGAATGTCTGAAATGATCTCATGGCCCTGAAGAGCAAACATCACAATGATGACGTAAACCAGGGCGACCAACGACAGCCTTCCGACGTACGGCAGGAACCATTTTTCGTACCATCTGAACCGCTTGAAGGCAAATCTGGTCAAGAATCCTGCTGCTAGTGGGATTCCCATGAAAATCAAAACACTACGAACAATTGTCCACATATTGATGTTGAAATGCGGACCCTTACCAACCACAACCACGTAGAAGTAGGACAATGGTCCATACAACCCAATTTGCAACAGCGAGTTGATTGCCACAACCACGGCACAAAACTCCTCGTGTCCGCCTGCCAGGGTGTTCCAAATCAAAACCATTGCGATACATCTGGCGGTTCCGACCAGCATCACCCCACTACGATATTCAGGTAGATCCGGCAAGGTGGCCCAGGCCACACCAGCCATTAAGAGAGGGGCAAAAATCCAATTCACTACGAAGGAAAAGAGCAACTGGCCCTTCATAGTCCTGCCTTTAAACAGGATCAGTATCTCCTCATATTTCACTTTGCAGAACACTGGATACATCATTACCAGCAGTCCTAAAGCGGTAGGCAGAGATACATCAGCAAATTTAGCAGTTCCTAACACTACTCTCACGCTAGGCACATAGTAACCAATGAGTACACCAATAATCATGGCCAGCAGAATCCACAGCGGTAAAAGCTGATCGATCCATGATAATGCTAACATATCTCTCTATTTCCGGCCACTTTACGTGAATCACACCAAACCTGTTAGAGAAATTTTACTATGTTGAGTGAATTTTTGATCAGTTGCATGAATAAAATTCGAGAACCGCCGCACGTGCGCTAATAGGGGTGATGTTACAATGTTAAGAATCGTCTTTGCCGCGCATGACTCAGCGGACTCTTCAAAATTTCATTTTCATCGTTAAATACCCCAGAAAATCATCGATAAACGTCCTGAATTGAAAAACCTTCTCAGGAACCGCGATGTGCAACGTATTGAACCTCACTATTACTTAGAATTGGAGCCCCCGCAGGGCTACCTTTTTTGCTTCTTTTCGGAGAAAAAAGAAGCCGCCGGAGGCACACTCTCTTCCAGCAGCCGGCTTGGCTCTTTCCACATATATATGAAAGACAAGAAAAAGTACTTGTTGGGCTTGTTCAGGGCCTCACAGACCTATTTTTTTTATAGATTTGGTGTCAGAGCCCCCGTCCTTGTTCAAAATCGATCGCAGCCGCATGCGGCCATGTAGGCACAGCAGAAATTAGTTCTTGGGGAATTTCTTTTTCCACCAGCACTAATCATCGCCACAACTATTGCGCCGATTATTATAGAGAGACAAAATTATATTCATCTCGGAAATAGCTGTGTGCGGGTGAGGAAATGACAAAAAAGCTAATAACAGCGAGATAATAAATATATAAATAAATAAATATTCCCCCCAAAATAAAAAATCTCCAGCTACATTCTTTTTGCATTTTCAAGACTCGCAAAATTTACGAGCTGAGAGTATTGCAGCAGATATCTCTGTGAGATGATATTTGATGCATGGATTTGGTGCGGCGGTGATGGGTAAAAATAGTACCGGGGCGAATTACAGCCAAGTTGTTTCCGAACCAGATGTCTCAAGTGTGGAAAGAAGGGGAAGGATTCGTTTTAACACAGGAGGGAATTTTTTTTTTTGTTTGTTTGTTTGAAAAGTTTTTAACATTTTTAGAAAGGAGCCGACTGCCCAAAAAGTTGATAGATAGTGAGAGGTACTCCATGCGGTCGAGGTTATTGTGGATATTTCTTCAGCTATCAGCATTTGCATCCGCAGATGATAGTCCAGCAACGATTGGCAATCTGAATGGCACAGATATCATCAAGCCGACAAATGGCACCAAGCAGTTATTATCAGATTTCATTCTGTCTGTGAATGTTTCGAGCTCAGGAATGAGTGTATCTGCAGACATAGCAGCCATCACCACGACCACGGGGGTCAGCATGACCACTGTGAACGGGCTTCAAACCATCTGCAGAGGTGATCTGGTGCTGATGGACGAGAACAGTCAGATAGGTCCGTCGAATGTGGCTCTGGTGTCGTGCGATGATCAAGATAAGGTGTCAAACATGCTGAATATCATCGGCCAGGCCAATCCGTCGTGCGCAATCATGTATTCATCGTCCAGTCAAGGTTGCAACTTCACCGAGACTACGTCAACGCTGACTGTGCAACTTGGCACCATCTTCACCATGCTGACCCGGACGGCGACTCAGTCAATCGTCAACAGGGCCAAGGACGCATCAGAGCCCTTATCAGTGATGGTCAGCCCAAACACTGCATCTTATCCTGGGAACGACTCGTCCAACAACACATCCCAGACAAAGGGGCCGACGGTGGCAATGGCAATTTTGTATTCAATCACCGGGATCATAGCGGCTGGTTTCCTCTTTGTTATCATATCCGGTGCCATCAGAGCCCACAAGCATCCAGAGCGATATGGACTGACCCCGTTCGGAGGATCCAATAACGACGACGACAACAACAACAATAATAATGAATCATTTGGAAACTCCAACAGCGTATATGCAAATCGTGCCAAGGGGTTGGCAAGAGCAGTTCTGGACTCAATTCCTCTGGTCACTTTCCAAGTTAACTCTAATGACGGCCAACAGACCCGGAGTGATCCAAAGGACCACCAAGCAAAGCATTCAGACGATGACGTTGAAATGCAGAGCATCAAAGAGGCAGTGGCCGCAGCGGCCGATACTCAGCAGCACGGTCAACGGACTGTAAATAATAACGACCTTCACCAACAAGCGGACAACAACAACAACAACAACGGCGACGACGACGAAGCCGAAGCCGACGATCAGGACGAGCAGAACTGCCCAATCTGCTTCGAAGTATTTGGCAACGGTGACATCCTGCGTGTGCTACCATGTGAGCACACTTTCCATGCAATCTGTGTAGATCCCTGGCTCTTGAACTCGTCAAGCCACTGTCCGTTGTGTCGTGTGGACTTGAGTCTGAGCAACGATGAACAAGTTTCGGAGGAGCCTCCAAACGAAACACGCAATGGAGTTGAAATCCCAGCTGGTTATGAGGTCGACACTTCAATGTTTAACCGATTTTTGGATATTTGGAACGCACAACTTTTGCCCAAAGAATCAAGAAGAAGAGTCCTAGCTAGATTCCAAGAGGAAGCTGAGCTTAGGCGCCAATTACGAACTCAAAGAAATTCTTCCGAAGAAGAGCAAAATCGAAACTTGTGGATTCGTTTTGTCAATTCCCGAAGGAGATTGTTCCATCAACGGAACAATGATTCCCAGAGTTAATAATAATAGTTATTTATTTAAAAATATTTATTGATGATAAGTTTTTATAGTAGTTTTCTAGATGTAGATTTATCGAAGTTTTGTGTGATTATAATTAGCGCAGTTTATCCTCGCATCACGACACGTCTAGATACAAAATCCAGTGAAAGAGCTTGTAACATTAATTATATATATATATAATTAATTAAAATTAAAATTAAATTAATGTTAACGTTGTCCGAGTACGGCCCGATATCGGCATGAAGCCAAAAAAAATAACAAAAAGAATGGTCCCTGGCGGGTTCGAACCGCCGATCTTCGCGTATCAACTGAAGGCTGTTTGCAACCTCCGTGACTTATTAGCACGACGCCTTAACCAACTGGGCCAAGGGACCTGTTCGTTGAAAATCAAAATTTCTGATATTACAACCGTAGCACTGTAAAATTCATTAAAAATCAGGGTTAGGGTTAAAAAAAAAAAAAAAAAATAAAAAATAAAAAAATAAAAAATAAAAAAATAAAAAAAAATATGTGTGGGATTGGTTGATTATGTTAATTAGTTGTATGTATATCATAGTGAACATATAAACAAAAAAAAAATATGTGTGGGATTGGTTGATTATGTTAATTAGTTGTATGTATATGAAACTCCCACATGCCCTTCCAAAAAACGGGTATAGGCGAAAACGCCTCGAAACAAGACGTAGCACCAGTAAATAGCTCTGAAACTCAACAGGATGTTAGCTCTAATGCTGACGAACAATTTGAATCCTCTCATGGCTCTGTAACTGCCATGGAAGTTGAAAACGACGGAGGTGAAAAATTTTCACACCCCCCGACCAAG
>PPJG02000087.1:0-26957 GCA_003705695.2 Blastobotrys serpentis
CTCCGGCGGCTTCTTTTTTCTCCGAAAAGAAGCAAAAAAGGTAGCTCTGCGAGGCCGAGCGTCTACAGCATGACATATATATATATATAAATATAACTAAAGTTTCTCTTCAACATCTCCACGAAGTGGAGCTACCTTTTTTGCTTCTTTTCGGAGAAAAAAGAAGCCGCCGGAGGCAATTGCGATGTCCCAATAACCCCTGATCAACACGCCGATCGCTGCAACCCTGTGACAAATAAAAGGTGAAGAAATTTGAAAAAAATATGCTGCACGATTGTCAGAGAAACCCAATTCTAACATCAAGACAATTGCATATGATTCACATTGCGGTTTGAACCCCAATTGAACGGAATCGCTGAACTAACACCAGTTTGGTTGGGATGATGTCAAACCAAAATTCTGGTAAAAGTGGATATTAACTTGTCAAAGGGAATCCAATTCGACAAATTATCAAATAAAAAGATGCCACTTCAGAAAAATAATGAGATGTTGCTAGGGCTTGTCCTGTACTGTTTTTCGTGGAGCTGCAACCCTAAAAGTGCAGGCTTTGGGAAAAACGCCCGAAAATAAAGGAGTGGTTGGCTGTGTGTTGGGACGATCCGTTACCAAACACAGTGTGCTGGCACATCCGAGAACTAACAAAAGACTGATAGTACCATACAAATGGATGAAGAACAGAAAATTGTAACGCCAGTGAATGAGGAATCCGCTGCGGGAGAAGAATCTCCAGCTCAAGATGATGGATCATTAGAAAACAAGTTTGAGAAGCGGAAGTCTGGTGCGATGGGGGACGATGATGATTTTGATTTCGCCAAGGACCAGAATCAAAACAGTAGCCATAGCAGAGAGTCTTCGGACCAATCCATCCATACGGCTTCTCCTGGCCAGTCGCATGAATCGTCCAAGGTTCACCTTGCCGGTGAATCAGAGCACCCTGAGAACGATGATGAAGATAAGCAACCTGCGGAAGCGGAGGAACCGCAAGAGCAAGATGAAGAGGCAAAGGCGGAGGCGGAGGTGGAGCCAGAATCTAAGGAAGATGAAACTGTAGAAACTGAGGATAGCAATGAGACCGCAGACACACTGGTTACGGAGAATGCTGAACATGATGAACAAACAGAAAAGGAGGTTGCTGCCGGTGGCTCCACCAGCGGCGGCGATGATTCAACCGTGAACCAATCGGGGGAATCTCATGCGCCGCCACCGCTGCCACCACGTCCATCAGCCGAAGACGAACATAGCAATAGGCCGGAACAAAAGACATCCCCTACTCCGCCGGAGCTCCCTCCAAGAAAAAGAACCCCGTTCTTTTGGTTGCGGGGACTTTCAGCTTCCAATTCGTCTAGCGCATCTTACCAAAACAACTCTGCATCGGCGAAACCAGCTCGTTCTGCTTCGACCTCGTCTTCACCAGACTACGACTTGTTGCTCCATCGACTCAACGCTAACAAGGAAGGTCTCCAGGCCAGGGACGAGTCGGAGAAGGATGCGTCCTTGTCGGCGATCCGCCAGCTTCAAGAAAACTTCCAACATGTCAAAGAGGAATCATCCACAGCATCAATTGACTGGGAATTCTGGACAAAAGTCGTTAACGACTATGCATATGTCGCCGAACACCAGCCTGTTGAACTCTCCAAGGCGATTGCAGAAGGGTTTCCCGACGAACTCAGAGGTATGATCTGGCAGTTGATTGCGTCTTCTAAATCGTCGTCCTTGGAAGAAGTGTATTCGTCCGTCTTGGCAGAAAATAGCCCGCATGAGAAGGCCATCAAAAGAGACCTGTCAAGAACAAGCTTCATTAAAAACGGTAACCAGGACGCCCTGTTCAGAGTCATCAAAGCTTACAGCTTGTTTGATCCCGAAGTCGGATACACCCAGGGAATGGCTTTCATTGTTGCGCCAATCCTCTTGAATATGTCAGAGTCTGAAGCATTTTGTCTCCTCGTTCATCTCATGAAGGATTATGGCCTCCGAGACTTGTTCTTACCCGAAATGCCCGGTCTGCATGTCAAGCTGTATCAATTTGATCGGATCATCGAGGACACACTTCCAGACGTTCATATCCATTTGGCCCGACAAGGAGTGCGGTCCTCAATGTATGCATCCCAATGGTTCCTTACCTTGTTCGCGTATAAGTTCCCGCTGCCATTGGTGACACGGATATTTGACATTATGGTTGCCGAAGGACTGGAAGCTTTATTAAGGTTCGGAGTGGCACTCATGCGTAAGAATGCATCTACCATTCTCTCGTTGGAGTTTGATTCTGTCTTGCCCTTTCTGAAGGAACGAATTTTTGACCATTACATGATCGAACAGGGATCCAAATCAAAGGAAGCTCTCTACTCTGATAATGATTTGGTCCACGATGCTTATGACGTTAAAATCCTGCCACTTACTCTCAAGAAGTATGAGAACGAGTATGCAGAAATCCATCGACTTGAACGGGAACGGGTAGAAGAGGTTGAATCGCTGCGGTCGACCAACGGACAGTTAACCATGCAAGTGCGCCGGCTGGAATTCTCCCTTGCTGAATTGAATAAAGAGCATGTGCAAGTGGCAAATGAGATGGTTCAGGGTAAATTGCTCATTGCTCAATTACAGGACGAGAATGAAAACATGAAAAGTGAAATAGACGAATTCAAGGAGTCGACTAAGGACCAAAGTCTTTTGGCAGACAAGGCCCTTCGTGAAGAAATGGAAGAGGTCAAAAAGGAAAACGACACCCTTAACGAGACTAAGGCGAGATTGGAGAGCCAATTGAACAATTTGGAGCAAGAATTAGTGGACACCAAGATGCAGTTGGCAAATTTGGACGATTCCCATTCTAAACTTCAGTCAAGATGGACCGAACTCAGAAAGCATATTGACGGAGCATAGTCATGAGTATTTATCACATACATATATATATATAATATTAATACTAAAATATTTAGTGTTGTGTTCATCTTGCCAATAGAAAAGTGGCAGTGGTGGCACAGCTGCCGAAGCCGCACGGGTTTTTATTGGTGGTATTCGTAGTGGTAAAGAAAATTGGGAAGAAAGAGGCAGATTTGAAAATTTCAACCACACAATAATCATCAAACCGGTTGGAGATGCTATTAGGGCTGAGACTGAACTTCTTAACTGGAGCTAGAAGTTTTTCGACTAGTTGCAGCTGCAACAGATTATATGCGCATGTTGTCCGTCGAAAGATCAAACAAGAAAAGCCTCTAGAGGCCGGCGACTCTGCGCACTTACTTCCAAGGGAACGACCAGAATTCCCAGTCTACCCGTATGGCGAGGCCACTCTTTACAAACAATCCAATCGAGGCCTGTACGGCGGTAAGATGATTCAATTTGGACACAAAATTTCCGAGTTCAAAAACAGAAATGGACGAACATTCAAACCAAACGTCAACAGACAAACTTTGTGGAGTGAAACTTTACAGCGAAAGATCACATTAAAAGTGGCTACGTCGGCCCTACGAACGATTACAAAGGAGGGTGGTTTAGATAACTATTTGATTCAGGACACCTCTGCGAGAATAAAGGAATTAGGTCCTATGGGCTGGAAGTTGCGATACTTGGTCTTGAAGAAGATGGAGGATAGAGAACTTTCTGCTCCAAAGCCAGTGCAAGTGCTTGATGGCAGCGTCAACGTATACGCCAAATACACTGACAAGAACGGACAAGATTGGAATATTTCTGCTGGCAAGAATAAGCTATTGAAGGAGTTGTACTACACTTTCAAGGCCAATGGTATGATCTCTGAGCTTCAACAATTCAAGACACACTATAGACCATTGACCACTACTCAAATCTTGGAACAACTTGAGAAATTAAACTTTGATTTCTCCAAGGTTTCCTACACGGCTTGAGATGTAAATATATTATAAAAATGCATGTACCATCGTATAATTACACTGCAACCATTGATTCTTCTGAAACCGGGCTTCCACATCACACAATGATGCAAATGATGCTTCAAATTTATCCCGCTTCCTATCCTTTGCCTTCAGTATCCAGCAATTCAAAGTCAATGAATATCATATTTCATACAATGTCAACTTTCATTCTCTAAACTATCCTATCATACTTCTCGTCTACAATCAACAATACATGTACCACCGTATAATTACACTGCAATCATTAGTTCTAATTGTCAGCGCACTCAAACTAAGTGGAATAGGTTTTCTTGCCCATTGTTGAAACCCATAAAAAAGATCCAACATCCAGCTCGAAACTATACTATCGCATACAATTGTACAAGCACGGTTGAGCGAGGCACAGGGCCATAATCATTTATAACCGCGAGCCACCCTTCCCGTCTTTATATACAATTTTCCAATCGAATCCGCGTTGCGCGTCTTACAATATAATATGTACAATGTTCTTTCTGAGCCGGTCACATGACCACGCCCTTGTTCATTAAATTTTCTCCCAACCAGTCAAGCAGATAGGAAGAGAACACCACAAAAACAGTCACAAGCGCGCTGAACGCGCACGTCTGGAATAGGAAAATTTCAAAAATTTTCCCACTACTCCCAAAACCCAGTACAATACAGCGACGCTTTAACAGCTTCATCGACAACATATTAACGACACAATAGAAATGGCACCAACTCAAAAGTCAGGTACGGAGGAATCTATGAGGAAACGAAGAGAAGGAATATGAGCTAACTAGTTTTGATTTATAGGAATCGCCGTCGGTCTTAACAAGGGCCACAAGGTCACCCCAAGAACCCCAGCTGCTAAGCCATCTTACAGAAAGGGTGCCATCTCCAAGAGATCCACTTTTGTTCGTTCTTTGGTCAGAGAAGTCACTGGTCTTGCTCCATACGAAAAGAGAATCATCGAATTGATCCGTAACTCTCAAGAAAAGCGTGCCCGTAAGCTCGCTAAGAAGAAGCTCGGTTCTTTCCAACGTGGTAAGGCTAAGTGTGAAGATATGACTAGAGTCATTGCTGAAGCCAGACGTGCTGGTCATTAAAGTAATATAACACAAAAAGTATTAATATATGACTTATGGTAATCTTTTGTAAAATTTGACTGTTTCAATTTTGTGTTGTGTACAGGACATGATTCATGTTGAAATATATTGAATATTCATGAGAATAGCGATGTGGGTAATGTGAGCTTGTGCTTAAACCCAGAAGGGCCCTCGCTTTTCCAGAGATTGCATTCTGGCATTTTTATTTTATTGCTAATATAATTTTTATTGTAATTTTGGTTGGAAACGGCTCCGGGTTTCTCCAACTGAATTTTTACTTGATCCCGAAACCTTTCCTTTTTCCCCATACAAGTTTTCCAACCTCTAACAATGAGTGCCCCCGAGGTTTCCCCGGATGCCCAACAGCACAATGTTGAAGATTGTAAGAATGATTCGTTATTGATAGCTATTAGTTCAATCTGCTAACAGGGTTGCCCCCGTCAGCTCTTATAAATATTGTGGTCAAATGTCCAAAGACAAGTGACTCAAACAAACCGTCAGAAGTCAAGGTCAAAATCAACAAATCCGAACCTATTAATGAGGTCAAGCAGTATTTGGTTGATATGGTTTCTTCAAGCCAACCATACACCTGTTTTTCTTTGTGTCTGGATGGGACCCCTGTAAATAAGTTTATTCCTGTCGAGGAGATCCCTGGAATTCAGAATGATTGCGTCCTTGAGATGAGACCAGATGCATATTCTGAAGCCGAATCAAAATTGCACATCACCAAGATTCGGGAGCTGGTTGGATTCCAAGCTGACAATATCAAGACTTTGCCTTCGATCAATAGTGGGGAATCGTTGTTTGAACCCCTCATCAACGTTGTGGCCCAAGCAGAGCCAAAGGAAGAACAAGAAATCGATTTTTCAAATGAGAAAAAGAAGCCGGAGGAAATGTCCGAAGACGAAATTGCTGCTTTGAAGCAAGCCCAGATGAAACCAATCTTAGATCACCCAATGGCCAGAGACGAAGCTGATGAAACCTCGTCCTTATTGAAGCATGGCACTTACGAGGACTTGTTGCCAAAGATTCAATCTCAAGAACAGGTTAAACCTGCTCTCCGTTCTTTGCAACTATCGCAATGGAATCCTCCTCCTCCAGCAATGAGAATGAAGGGCCATTTGCTCTATCTTCAAGTTAGCACTTTGGAAGGCAAGACTTTCCACATCACGAGCACCACTAACGGATACTATGTGTCTAATTGTGCCGGTGAGAGATTCGACCCAACCCCAAGAAAGATTTCTGGAAAGACATATCATTCCCATTCCTTGTTTAGCTTGCTCGCTGCGTTGTCTCCATCCATGAACAAGCAAATGGAAACTAACGGCCAACTTTTACAAGAGAGAGAGCCATTGACCCTTGTAAACCCAACTAATGCCTTCCTTGCATCTCCATGGATAGTTAGAGAACAAGAAGTTGAGAAATCAAACACTGGTGACATGTCCAGAACCCAGGACTCCCTCTTTAACGCGAATCGTCTTGACAGCTCCTCAGTCAGAGATTGGAATGATGATCTCCAGTCTACCAAAGAAATGCCAACCCATGGCGATGATGTCACCATCCAGGACAAAATCTTGAGAGAACGTTTAATGAACAAGTTGGCTTTCGATTTTGCCGAAGCTGCCGTCAAAGGTGCCATCAGCGTCATCAAAGGTGACATTGCTCCATTGAATCCTGCAGAGCCACTTGATGCTCAAATCTTCCTCAGCAATAACATTTTCTATTCCTTCGGTGTTGATGGTATTGGCTCCTTCGCTTCTAGCGGTGGTGATCCAGCTGCTAGATATTCTGTTGGTAAGGACCTTGCTGGTGTCAACTTTGTTAGTAGATTAGACATTGACGGTCTCTGCACTTTGTGTACCTGTGTTGTTGACTACTGTGGTCGTCGTGTCGTTTGTCAAGGACCAGTCCCAGGTATCTTCAGACAAAACACTGAAACTAACCAAATCGTCTATGGTGGAATTGAAAATAGAGATTCCATTGTTAAGGATGAGAAATTCGAACCTTATCTCCAATCCATTGCTGATGCCTGCCATCTCAAGAAGCACGTCGCGTTCGACAACAAGATGGAGAATGCTACTGAAATTGTCACCCCAGTGGATACAAAGGGTTTGGATGGTACCGATGGTAGAAGGTATGTCTTGGATCTCTACAGACTTTCTCCTTTGGATTTATCCTTTGTTGAAAAATATTCCAACGACAAGGAATGCCCATACCCACACAACATTCCTGTGTTGAGATTCGAGGCTATCGATGAATGGTTCAGATCTTCAATCCGTGAGGAACTTGCAAAGGATAAGAAACCAGAAGGCGAAGAAGAGAAGAAGGAAGAAAAGACTGAAGAAGAGATTGAAAAGGAGCGCAAGGAGCAAGAAGAGAAGTTCAAGGAGCTCTCTGTCAAATTCAGAATCAACCCAGATGTCGGCTTTGACGCTGGATCCATTCCACAAGAATATCGTGAACAGTATAAGAAGGACCAAGAAGAAGTTCGTCAAGTCTGTGCCTTTGTCACTGAAAAATTGTTGCCATCGGTAATCAAGGACCTTGTTGACGCTGCTTTGCCAACTCCTCTAGATGGTGCTCAATTGACTAACGTATTGCACAGACGTGGTATCAACATGCGTTACTTAGGACAACTTTACAACCTTGCAAAGGCTGAAACTGGAGTCCAACTTGAAATGTTTCAGGCTTTGGTGTTCAGAGAAGTTGTTATTCGATCCAGCAAGAACCTTTTGAACAGTCAATTGAAGCATGCGCCTGTTGAACTTGCTCCATATGTGGTTTCCCACGTATTTAATTGTTTGCTGGGTGCTTCTGATAAGGAACCAAAACTTGAGGTTCCAGAAGAATTGCAATTGCTCTATCCAGAATTCGCCTCCTTGGCTAAGACCTTGACTGTCCAAGCCATTCGTCAAAGCATTAAGGACATTGCACTTTCCAAGTTCAGACTTGATATTGGAAATGATTGGGCCGCAAACCTTTCTACCATGCAATTTTTGAGAGAAATTTCAATCAAAATGGGTCTTCAATTGAGAGCTAGAGACTATACTAAGGCAGTGAAACCAACCTCCAAGAAGGCTCCTGTCAGTTCTAATATTTTCTCTGCTGATGATATTCTCAATATTGTTCCGATTGTCAAGGCCTCTACCTATAAGAGTCACTATGCCGATGAGGCATTGGAAGTTGGAAGATCTAGTATCTTTCAAAAGCAGGATCCTGAAGTTGGAAAGGAATTCATTTATGAATCTCTCACCCTCCACGAACAAGTCTATGGGTTTATTCACCCAGAAGTTGCAAAGGCTTATTCCCAAGCTGCATCTGCATTCGGTGAACTTGAAGACTTGGACACCGCTCGTGACCTTGCTCGCAAGGCAATTATTGTTTCTGAAAGATGTTCTGGTGTCGACAACTCCGAAACCATCTACTTTTATATGAATTTGGCATTGTTTGAACATCGAGCTGGCAATACCGTTGGTGCTCTTCACCTTATTTCGCAGGCTATGAAGTTGTGGACTTTCATCATTGGTGACGGTCACCCCGATACTCTTACCACATTTATCAATGTGGCCACTATGTTACAGTCCATCAAGGATTATAAGCTTGCGATCAGTTGGATTTTGGCCAGCATTGAAATGGCCTCTAAGTTCTATGGTGAGGATTCCATTCAAGTCGGATCTTTGTATTACCAAATCTCTCAACCTCACATTTTGTTGCAAGACTACAATGAGGCTGTGAACGTTGTCAGAAAAGCTCACGCAATTTTTGAAAAGAAGCTTGGTGAGGACAATAAGACCACTAAGGAATGCAAATCGTGGTTGGATCAATTGGTTCAAGCTGCTGTCCACAACGCCAGAATGCAAAAGCTCAGCGGTACCAGACCAGTTATCCCAAGAGGCGGAAGAAATGTGATGAGACAGCCAACTTCCGCTACTCAACCAGCTAGCCGCTCTTCATCCACAATGGGAGACAAGAGTGTTGATGAAATCATGCAATATATCGACGGAGGTGGCTCGTCTAAGGGCAAGAAGAAGAACAAGAAGAACAAGAAGAAGAATTAATTGTTGTAAATATAGTGTAAATAAGTGTAAATCGATAAAGTGACTACTACCTGGATTAATAATACCGGAAAGTTGAGAGGTACACAATGAATCGCCGCAGATTATGCGGCGTGAGGAAAGAATTTTTTATTGTGCACCATTTATATTTCATCAATTCAATAATTTAGAAACACCGAGACTAAATGTCAGAGCACGTTGATAAAAAAGCCAAAATAGAACAAACAATGAAGATCGGAACACACAGCGGAACCTTCCATGCCGACGAGAGTCTGGCTGTATATATGTTGAAATTGTTACCACGATTCATCAATGCCCAAGTTGTACGATCGAGAGATCCAGAAGTTTTGGAACAATGCGACGTGATTGTTGACGTTACAGGAAAGTATGATGGAGAGAAACATTTTGATCACCATCAAAAAGGATTCGAAGAGACCTTTGGAACTGAGTACAAGACCAAGTTGAGTTCCGCCGGGTTGGTGTACAAACATTTCGGACGTGAAGTTTTGGCTCAACTTTTGGATGTTCCAGAGCAAGACGAATCTATTGAAGTCTTGCACCCAAAGATCTACACTGAATTCATTGAGGCCATTGATGCCAATGATAACGGTATTTCTGCATATCCAGACATGACCCCAGCCTACAAGACCAATGCTATCACCCTCCCGGCCATGGTGAACAGATTGAACCCATTGTGGACTCACCCTAGAGGAACTGATGATGATGTTTTGGATGAACGATTCAAGAGAGCCTCTCAATTGATGGGACAAGCTTTTGAAAATGTTGTTGAAGGATACGGCAAGGGCTGGTACCCAGCCAAGGACATTGTCAAAAAAGCATTTGATGCCCGTAAGCAATATGACGAGGATGGAAGAATTGTCGTCTTTGATCAATTTGTACCATGGAAGGAACACCTTTATACCATTGAAGAGGAAGAAGGTGCTGAAGGGAAGACTCTATATGTCCTCTATTCCGACGGCAAGGCTTGGAGAGTTCAAGCTGTGGCAGAATCTACAAACTCATTTACCAGTAGAAAGCCCTTGCCAGAGCCATGGAGAGGCGTCCGAGATGAAGAGCTGTCCAAGCTCTCTGGTATTCCAGATTGTATCTTCACACACGCTGCAGGATTTATTGGTGGAAATAAGACCAGAGAAGGTGCACTTACTATGGCTAAAAAGGCTCTTGAAGCATAATTTAAATATAAGCAATATTTTCTTTAATTTAATCGATGTTTTTCAATTTTTTTTAACAGCCAGTTGGTTCACGCTAAAATCTTACATTGCAAATCCCAAATTTCATTATATCGTTACATAATAGTTCATTTTCTTATGCCAAACCCTTGTTGGCAATACTTGCACCAGAAAGACGGATACTCGACTTTTTGGCATCCGCTTTTTCCCGATATTTCAACGGCCCGTCGTATGAATCAGGGGCTTTGGAATGTTGCCAGACCTTGTATGCTTTCCTCTGGGCCGAATCCAGGGTTTGCTCGTGGCTTCGATGTTTAACGTTAATATTTAAACTTCCATCTTCACCCATCTTGAATCTCTTTTGGTTGCCCAACGCCTCTTGGACGGCATCGTACACACTTATGAACACTTTATAGCTGTAGTAGCCTACAACTCCGACAACGGCCAAAACCAAGAATAGAATAATTGTAGACCGAAGCTTTGTAAATGTGGAAGGTTCTGATAACTCTGCCATTTTCAATAAAAATGTTATGTTGACGCAGAGAAAGAAAAAAAAAAAAAAAATTAAAGTCAAATTCACATCTCTTATGGGCCCAACGGATTGTGGCGGGGTAAAAATATTAAAAATAGATCGTGGCTTGTGATCGGCCCCAGCCACAATTTTCCAAATCCAACCTCGGTGGCGTAGAAAATCGCAAATGGGTCCCCTGAACACCCTATGATATTGCTTTGTTAGAATTTAGGGGAATTCGTTTTGATTCATTGTTTTCTTTCTCAAGATCTGATGATCGCAAGGCTGGCAACACTTGCGCTATTTTCAGAACTGTGGTGCCTCACAAAGAGCTTGAACCCACAATCTTAGACAGAAACATCCTCCTGTTAGAGATCTAGCTAATAAAGATGAATCTCATATTAATGCCTACTGTTGTATATGATGAGCCTTAGTTGTTCAAGTTCAGTATCAATAATAACAGAAGTGAGGTCATTAATAACGTCCCACTTTATATTATTCCTACAAATTGTTTTGGAAGAAGCAACGTGGGAATTGCATCTTATTTATTTTTTTTTCAGAAGCTGAAATTACAACATGTTAATGAGGATCAGCGCGAGTATCCCAGCAAACAGGAATGACTGTATCCGAATCAAAACACTCATACCGTATATGGCAAGAACAGTCCCACTGCTCGCAGTTGTGTGATTTTAATCAGGTGTTCACTAGATGATTAATATATTATATTATACGCTAGCTACAATATCAGAAGCTTTTCTAAGACTTGAAACCATGCGTTGACATTCCTTACGACGTTGAACAGTATTTTCAGATTCTTGAAGCAGTTCATCAATCTCATCGCTTGTATAGAGCTTCTCAAGCAACTCTCTTTGGATTTCTTCCTTTGATTTTCTCACCAAATTCAACACAATCGCCTTAGGGACCATATCAATGACGGTGCGTTTGACAATGTTGAAATATGATGAAATTAACAGTTTGATCACCTCTGTTTCAGCAGTTTCCTTGTCAGATAAGGATCCCGAGGCTTTTAATACAGATGGAGGTGGCTCCATTGCAGCCATGCGTTTTTTATTCTTGGAAGAGAAAAAGGAACCAAAAAAGCCTCCCGAAGAAGACTCGGGTTCTGGAGATTGTGATTGTGCTGGCGTCAATGGTTTGCCAGTTTTTGGGTCCACCTTTGTTGTCTGTGCTGACTGTGGATGAAGTTTTTCATTGACCATGTTCATGGCTTGGTGGCCATTTATAAAGTCAGGGTGGCCAGTGTTGACATATGAGGATTCCATATGGACTAAGTCACTGACAAGCTTGTTGGTAGGTTGCACGTTTTCCTTCAAGTAGTTTGTCACTGTATTTGCCAATGCCTCACGAAGATTAGGGTAACGTTTATAAATAGGCTTACTAAGGATATGATTCAAAATTCGCACTAATTCATCATACACCAAAGTAACGCAACGGAGACTTGGTTCTTCAAACCGCTTGATTTGTTGTTTGACAATCACTTCGAAAGCCTGTGTGCCCACAAACAATGATGGGGATGACCCGGACGAGTTATAGAGAATAGTTCGGATATCCACATCCCTCACCTGGTCAAATGGGTCGACTGCCCGGACCCCATTGGCGTAGAGTTCATGGAAAACAAAGGATATTCTGGCACCACCAGAAAGCTCGTTAGTAGATAGGTCTTGGGAATTACCGTCAAGAATGGTTCTGTATTCATTGGATAATTCCGTGATCACGTTGAGGACGATGTTTGAAGGGGACCCCAAAAGATCCTCCTCTCCACCCAATTGAGCCAACTCAGCTTGGTATTTGGACAAGCTGGAATTAATTCGAGACTTTATATCTGGTAAGGTGGTCTTGATATGATGCATCAAGATCATGTTCAATTTTCGTGCCAAGAATGGCGTACCGCAATATTGGGCCTTGGCTCTATACGATGGGTGATTTTCGAAGAATTGTCTCTCACTATCCAACGCATCCTTAATTCGTGTATTACTCTCAATGTCCTTTTGTCCTCGATTGATCACTGGAACATACCCGTATCTCAGTGGGATCACCCTCCCAGCCAAGATATCCACGACATCAGTGCCCTGGTCCATCAAATCAATCTTGGTCAGAACACCCAGAGTTCTGGTACCTTCAGGATCCACTTCTCGTGCCAGCTTTAACCCATCAGAATTGGCCAAGTCCTGATTGGCAGAATTGACTGACAGAATGATGGCGTTTGGTTTGCTGATAAATTTCATAAGCATTTCCCGAATCTGCTTCTCAATATCCTTAGGTTGGTCACCCACAGGAACCTTGGTCAATCCCGGCAAGTCAACCAGGGTCAGCGTGAGTACATTAGGTGAAAAGATTCTCAGGTTAATGGGGTTGGATGAAATCCCTGCATTCTTTCCTGTTGTCGCTTCTGTTTCTCGAACAATCTCCTTTCTAATAGCATCAAAATCATAAAACTTTTTTCCTTGTAAATGCAAAAATTCACCCCATTCGTCAGCACTTTCACCTTCTTTTAGTTCAACCCCTTCCGGAGTTGTGTGCTCTCCAGCCTTGACATTTGTCAATTGAAGAATCAGGGGTCTTCTGGTAACAATCCCGCTTCCTCTAGGCAAGAAATCGCGTCCCACAATGTTTTCCAATACCGAACTTTTACCGCTGGATTGAGATCCGAGCACAGTAATCTGTGGCAAGTCGATCGGGTTGGTATTAGGGCCAAGGGTAGCAAAAGCGTCCTATTTTTTTGATTCGGTTAGCTCTCATGTCTTTTCTACTTCTCTTCTAGCATTCGTATTACCCACCTGTAGCCGATTGACTGTGCTAATCAACTGTTGGTCCATACTCATATATACTTATATATATATATTACTGTTATCGTCTACGATGCTGCACTGAGCGAACTCTCTCACCATTTAAACACCCTTAGTACGTGTCAATCTATCGGTCTCAATTTTACCCAATCAAAACAAATTTAACCCTAACCCAATGTGCGGCTAATTTTCAAATTTCAGTTCGTATGGCTTATGATTACATTAATATGTGGCTATGGCATATCCTTCAATATCGACTTGGCAGTTCAATGGACCACCGAAGTTTGAAGCTAGCTAGTATGATTGACTAGGTTTGGAGATGGATTTTAGGGATAATATTTTTGTTGTAATATGTATGGGCGACCTAACCTGGATGGCTGTCAAGTTTGGATTGAAAAACCGGGGACACTATAACATCTCAATTCTCCAGAAGACTGGTAATAATATAATATTTCAATGCTTAAGGTTCTATTAGAGTATGGTACAAAATGGCTTCTTGTTTCAGTTGCGTCCCTTTTGATACGTTATTTGAAAAAGTTTTTGTTGAACATGTCTATCCAGGTGACAAACTGATCCTCCTTTTCCCGCATCACTATTAATTCAATTACGGTTTTAACCCTTTTGTCGACATCATTGCTCAATTCAATTAATTCAGAACCTTCGACACCTTCCATGAACCCGCCAATCAAGTCATCGACCTCTGCCGAAAGCGGTTCTAATTCTTTGTACAACTCGTTGAGTGACTGGTCAGACAACAGCTCGCATCTTCGTTTGCTGATAGAGCGATATAAAAAGTCAAGCTTCACAAGTTTATCTGACCATCTTGTGGCCAAGTCAATTACGCTTTGGTCGACTTTTGATGGACTTTCATTATCCTCAGCCTCACCTTCACCGTCCGCTTCATCATCGCCAAAGTCAAATCCATTGTCTGTTGGATCCTCAATCCACGACTTCAGATCTTCTAATCCGTCTTGTGTAAGTTTGGAGAAATCGCATAATTTCAATTGAACCAACTTGGGGAGGCTAATCTTCGGTAATCCCTTTAATGATTCACACAATTCCCAAACTTGACCAACGGAAACGAGAGTTGAAGTTGCGGAATCGCTCTGTGGTACGTCTGAGCTCTTATCCACGGTCTTGAGTTCTTTGATAAATCCAAGGACCACATTCAATAAGTTGTATACCCTGGTTCTGGCTTCGGCCCGTACCAATTTCCCGTCTGTTTCGTCGTCCATGCTTAAATATGCCGCTCCTAATGACGGTGCCAATCCGGCACAATCATCAATGCACTGGCACGCAGCCTTCGTGGCCACTGGAGGTTTAAATGAAATCGCAATCTTCGTGGTGTGTGCATGCCAAAGTGACCCAATGTCCGCTATTGCGTTTAATGGCCGTTCGATCCGGTCTATGGGCACCTTTGGGGTTTGATAAATACTAGATTTAGTCTGTTCAACCACCTCCAGAAATGCATCTAATTTTTTCTCCAAATCTGCTGCCGACATTGATCAAACTTCACTTAGCTCTCTTCGCTTTTGAAATTTTCCAAAAAGCTGAAGCCTCTATAGAAAAAAATGGTTGTAACCCTAACCCACATATTTAGGTGGAGATAATACAGCCTGAAAACAGAATAGCTAAATTTATTCCAATACAGTTTGTTGGGCTTGAGAATTTAGTACAGTTTAGTATGTAACAGCTGCAGGCTGATAGCTACATGGATAGTAAAAAAGTTATAAATCTATTTACCAATCGTCGTCACTTTCATCATCACTCTTCGACACTTTTTCCTTACGTTTGTTCAGAGCTTGGGCTAATGCGTCAGCCAAACTACCTCCTCCTCCAGGTGCACCAGATGATGGTGTAGATGGCGATTCACCTCTGGCTTCTTGTAAAATGACGCTTGGCTTGTCTAATGCAGATTTATCGGTCTTTTTCAAGCTGCCAATTCCGCCTGCGGAACGAATGGATGACAAAAGAGCATCTCGTCCGCCATCAACTTGGGGTAATGAGGGTGCTGAGGACGATGAGTCTTCTGTGCCAAAGGATGGAGGAGGTGGTGGTGGCGGTGGTGGCGGTGCAGAGCTGTTCTGAGGAGGTGGTGGCGGTGGTGGTGCAGCGGGTGCCGAATTGTTTTGCTGTGGAGGAGGTGGAGGAGGAGGAGGAGGTGGTGGTGGTGGTGGTGGTGCAGAGCTGTTCTGAGGAGGTGGTGGCGGTGGTGGTGCAGCGGGTGCCGAATTGTTTTGCTGTGGAGGAGGTGGAGGAGGAGGAGGAGGTGGTGGTGGTGGTGGTGGTGCAGCAGGAGATGAATTGCTTTGAGGTGGGGGAGGTGGTGGTGCAGCTGGTGCCGAACTGTTCTGCTGTGGAGGAGGAGGAGGAGGTGGTGGTGGTGGTGGTGGTGGTGGTGCAGCAGGAGAAGAATTGCTTTGAGGAGGTGGTGGAGGCGGTGGTGGTGCAGCCGGAGCTGGGCTGCTTTGTTGTGGAGGGGGAGGTGGAGGAGGAGCTGGCGTACTAGTCTGTTGCTGCGGAAGAGGTGGAGGAGGAGGAGGAGGAGGAGGTGGTGGTGGTGGTGGTGGTGGTGGTGCCGCAGGAGTAGAAGCATTCTGTTGTGGATGAGGTGGTGGCGGTGGAACCGCTGGCGCTGCACTATTCTGTTGTGCTGGATGCGGTGGTGGTGGTGGTGGCACTGCGGTAGTATTGTTTTCAGGCGTCTTTGGAGGCAGCTGAGGAGGTGATGGATTGGCTCTTGGTGGTGGCGGTGGTGGCGGTGCTTGAGGCTGTTGTCTAGGAGGTGGTGGCGGTGGTGGTGTGGCTTGTGTTTGTGTTGGAACAACTCTGGGAGGTGGTGGCGGTGGTGGGACATTATTCTTTGGAGGTGGTGTTCCAAATTGAGGAGGGGCATTGGTCACAGGTAGTCTAGGAGGCAAATGAGGTGCTGGCGGGGGTGGTGCTGGTGGTGGTGCTGAATCATTGTGTGCACCAACTTTAGAACCAATAAAAGGCATAGGAGGTGGAACCTTGTGAGTATTTGGAGCAGGTTTTTGCTCAGGTTCAGGGCTTGGCGAATGTTGCTTCTGCTTGTCGTGACCATCAGTTTCCGAATCCGATTCTGGTCGTGAATGTTGCTCTGTGCCTGAGCCAACGTCAGATGCCCCCTGTGAAGGAACCGGTGGTGGCGGTGGTGGTGGATTGTGCCTTTTTGGTGGTGTATCAGACGATGCGCCAGCAGGAGGAGGAGGTGGTGGTGGTGGTGCTTTACCTTTCCTGGCGACATTCCCACTTTCATTAGAGGCGTTTGTACTAATTGATGAGCTTCTTGCCCGGTTGTTCTCCTTCACAGCCTCAGGAGAAAACTTCCTTGGAAGTGGAGGTTCTAAGCCAACCAGTGGTCCTCCTTGTTGCTTAATATAATCTTTAATAAACTCCTTATTTTCGGCAATCATGTCTTCTGAGATACCCGCTGCCGCCAACTCGGAATATAATGCTTTCCATTCGGCAGGGGGCTCATCGTCATAGTAAACTGTGCCGCCAGCAAGTTGTTTCTTTCGTCGTAAAGTTCCGCCCAAGTCTCCCCTAGGTCCCTGGGCTGCAGGAACCTCTGGCTTGTTCTTCTTCAGGGCAATGGCGTTTTTGTTGTTCAGTGTTGCCTTGGAAGCATGCTTTTCCTTATGGGTAACACGTTTGAGGAAATGAGCTGCTTCAGACTCATCCTCAAATAACAAGCCACCGTAACATTCTTCAAGTTCAAACGAATGAAAGAATGATCTATCTTGGTTATATTTAAAATCAATGTACAATTCCTGGTCCCAAATAACACCTCTATGACCAGAAATGTCTACCAACTTTAGGAAAAATGTATTTCCAACAAGGTCATTGACTAGGGCAATTGCTCCGCTTAGTCCAGTGAATGTCCAATCATTAGGATCCGGATAAGCAATATATAATCGTGCTACTGTTGCATCTATAATTTTATTGGATGCCTTTGGAATAGCCCTCTTTACTTTTTCTTTGTCGTTGTCTTTAAGAAGACCCATCTTCTGTTATCTAACTAGCTCTCCTACAACAACTCTCTGACTTTTGAGCTGTTCTAAGCCTCTGCAACAACAAATCTCCCTTCGCCAAAAAACATAACCCTAACCCCGATGCATAAATGTAACACAGAACAGTGTACGGGAAATTGGTTCTAGAGGTATGAACGAATGCAGACTTTCAAACAAATAAATTTTGATTTGATCTTTTAGATATAAATACTTGTGTTGACTTAGAGTAGCTTATATCGAAAGAAGGAGTTGGATTATTCACTATAGAGCTATTTTTTTAGTCCATTTTCGGTGCAAAACCCTTGCCCGAAATCATAAATACGAATATCCTTCTGTTCCGAACACCACATTTAAGTTTCAAAACAATTGAGCTCAGAAAGTGATTCCCCAAGCAATTTCTCAAGGGATATTTATACGACGGCATTGGATCTAATGAATCAGTCAATATTCTAAAATGCATTATCAAAGCAACATTACATATGCAATTGGTTCATTGAAAGAATGGTGATGGTGATGTTGTATAATTAATTACGTCCATAAACCTAACAATCAACAACAAAGTTGTTAAGTATTGCATGTTGAACAGAGCACTATTACCACAATCAAAATCTTAGCGATAATTAATGAGGACATCGGAAAGTTGCAGTGGAAATTGGCAGCGGCTGAACGCCGCATATAGTACATAGATGCCAAAACGTTTTTTGCATTCACCGAGCTTATATTAGCGAGATTTGGCACGCCCCGAGGCAGATTTTCATTAGTTCCAGTACATAGAAAAATGTCAGGTAGACAAGGTGGAAAGCTCAAGCGTAAGAAATATAAGAGAGAGGTTATAAAATGAATATACTAATGAAATATAATAGCTCTCAAGCAGAAGAAGAAGGGTCCTGAATTCGAAGACGACGAGGACAAAGCCTTCAAGGCCAAGCAAAAGGCTGATGAACAAGCCAGAAAGGAAATGGCTGCAAAAGCTTCTAAGGGTGGTCCATTATCCGGTGGTGGCATTAAGAAGTAAGTGGGAGAAGGATAAGTGATTTGGTCACATACTAACAGATTAAACCGTCAGGTCCGGAAAGAAATAAATTTTAAGATATAGAGGGCTAATTTTATACGTGAATTGAACGCATTTTTTGAAAGAAAAAAATTAAAAAATTATTATTGCAGCAGGTGCTTTAGATCTAATTTTCGAACCGGGCTCAAGTTGGACCATTTTTTAAACAAAATTCTAAAAGATCTCAGGAAATATTCAAATTTCATTAAATAGGATTAGTAAAATATAATTAAAATATTTTCTTTTTTATTTACAAAAAGAAAGAGCTAAAAAGTATAAAATAAAACAGGTATAATAGAAGCGAAGAAAAGAAAATAAAAGTCGTTAAACATCAATCACTTTAAAGCAAAGCAATGGCGGCAACAGCACCAACCAAGGCAGAGTAACCGAAGGTAGCCTTGGTAGCAGCACCAACTTGTTCTGGACCAGAGGTTTGTGGAACAGTAGATGGGACGGTGTTGTTGGTGGTAACGTTAGTGGTGACGTTAGAAGATGGAACTGGAGCTGGAACGCAGCCAGGGCATTCTCCGGATGGAGCAGCACTGGTGACAGCTGGAACAGAAGTTTGTGGAGAAACTTCAGTTTCGGTTGGGCATGGTTCAGAAACAGTTTCAGTAACTTCAGCACCTGGGTGGACAGTGGATGGAGAAGCAGCGACTTCAGAAGTTTCGGTAGTGTAGAAAGTGGTACCGGCCGAAGTCATAATTGGCTTGGTCTCAGTGACAGTTTGAACGACACTCATGGTAACATAAGTGGTTTGGTCAACAGAGGAAGATGGGGTAGCAGATTCAACAGCACCAGTAGTAGCTGGAGCGGAGGATTCGACACCGGTAGAGCATGGAACTTCAGAAGTTTGAGTGGAGTAGAAAGTGGTGCCTTCAGCAGTAGAAACTGGGATGGTGGCAGTGATAGTATCGTAGATGGTGGTGTACAAGGTGGTGGTTGGTTCTTCAGAAGGAGCTGGGGTGGCCTCAGTCAATGGGCAAACGGTAGTGGTGGTGACAACCTCGGTACCGCGGGTGATGACAGTAGTCTTGGTGACGAGCTCTTCAGAAGAGGAGGAAGCTGGGCCAACAGTAGTAGCTGGGGTGGAAGAAGCTGGAGCAGTAGTAACTGGAGCTTCGGTAGTAGATGGAGCTGGGGTGGCTTCAGTCAATGGGCAGACAGTAGTGGTGGTGATAACTTCAGTTCCGTGAGTGATGACAGTGGTCTTGGTGACGAGTTCTTCAGAAGAAACTGGAGCAGAGGTGACTGGGGCTTCAGTGGTTGCTGGAGCAGAGGTGGTAGCTGGAGCGGAGGTAGCTTCAGTCAATGGGCAGACAGTGGTAGTGGTGATAACTTCAGTTCCGTGGGTGATGACAGTGGTCTTGGTGACGAGTTCTTCAGAGGAAACTGGAGCAACGGTAGTGTTCACAGGAGCAGAAGAAACTGGAGCGGAGGTGGTAGCTGGAGCAGAGGAAACTGGAGCAGTGGTGTTAGCTGGGGCAGAAGAGACTGGGGCTTCAGTGGAAGCTGGAGCAGAGGTAGCTGGAGCGGAAGTTTCTTCACAGTCTTCAGTGGTAGAAGCAGCTGGGGAAGAAGAAGCTGGAGCTTCAGTGGAAGCTGGAGCAGAGGTAGCTGGAGCGGAAGTTTCTTCACAGTCTTCAGTGGTAGAAGCAGCTGGGGAAGAAGAAGCTGGAGCTTCAGTGGAAGCTGGAGCAGAGGTAGCTGGAGCGGAAGTTTCTTCACAGTCTTCAGTGGTAGAAGCAGCTGGGGTAGAAGAAGCTGGAGCTTCAGAGGTGGAGGCTGGGGCAGAAGAGACTGGGGCTTCAGTGGAAGCTGGAGCAGAGGTGGTGGCTGGAGCGGAAGTTTCTTCACAGTCTTCAGTGGTAGAAGCGGCTGGGGAAGAAGAAGCTGGAGCTTCAGAGGTAGAGGCTGGGGCAGAAGAGACTGGGGCTTCAGTGGAAGCTGGAGCAGAGGTGGTGGCTGGAGAGGAAGTTTCTTCACAGTCTTCAGTGGTAGAAGCAGCTGGGGAAGAAGAAGCTGGAGCAGAGGTAGCTGGAGCGGAAGTTTCTTCACAGTCTTCAGTGGTAGAAGCAGCTGGGGTAGAAGAAGCTGGAGCTTCAGAGGTGGAGGCTGGAGCAGAGGTAGCTGGAGCGGAAGTTTCTTCACAGTCTTCAGTGGTAGAAGCAGCTGGGGAAGAAGAAGCTGGAGCTTCAGAGGTGGAGGCTGGAGCAGAGGTAGCTGGAGCGGAAGTTTCTTCACAGTCTTCAGTGGCGGAAGCTGAGGTAGTAGTTGGAGGGATATCCCAGCAGTATTGAGGAGAGTTACAGGAGCTATCGCAACCAGTCTTGACGGAACAACCAGAGCCGGATTCGAATTGGTATTCAACCTTCAAGGATGGAGCACAAAGCTTGTCGCCAACTTGGGTTGGGGTGACATCAACTGGGAAGGTGAAGTCGAACCAGTTTTGTCCTTGGTCTGGGGAGTCCTTAGAGTCGAAGAGGACCTTGTGGCTTGGAGTTTCAGCTTCAACTCTGGTGATCTTGACGTCATCCTTTTGTTCGATTTGAACGTGGTAGCTGACGGTCCATTTGTCACCGTTTTGTTCAGCACTGACAGCTTCAATGGACTCCTTAAGGTCAGTTTGGTGGAAAGAAGAGAAGCCACTTGGACAGTGTGGTTGTGGGTGTCCGAAGTGAGCCATAGCGGCACCAGCAAGAGCTGAGCCAATCAAGAGTTTAGATCCAACCATTGTTTTTTAAAAAAAAATGAGCGGAATTTGAATTAACGAAAGACGAAGGTGGGTTTTTTTTTTTGAAACAAACGAAGGGTCTGTGAGGAAAGGAAAATCCTCAAATTTGGGGGGACAGCTCGTCATTAAATAGATTGATCAGCGAGAAAATCCAAAAAGAAAAATTATATGCCGTTACATTCGAAAAAGCAAATAACCAGTCTTGGATGCATAAATTTTGGGATCCTTCTATTTTTTTGCTATGGGTGGGCCCCCTAATTGCACCGCTCTTACTCTTTCAATCATTGTGTTGCATATGCATCAGGTGTAAGTCGCCTCGTTTCTATGCACTCTTCTCGTTTGCATACATCACCTTCGCCTCAAACTGCATACAAGAGTTTGAAGTTCCGAGCTGCCGAACTATTGCATCTCGCTCGTTTAGTGGATCTATCCGTTAGATCTAGATCTTCATACGTTTTATTCCATGTTGGCCACAGATGAGATTGTACCAGCACCTTGGTACGTCAACCCCTGACCGCCCTGAAACCCGTTTAAGGGGTTGATGAAATTTTTCCAAGACATCGGCCAGCTATTACAACGGCCAAGCGTACAAAAGTGGAGTATACTGCAAAAAAAGCAACGCTGGATAAAAATGCAATGTTTCACCTGTGAGACATGCGCCTGTTTTTTTTTAAAAAGAAAAAACGAGCCAAGGCTTCTTCAACTGATCATCACACAATCGGGGTTCTTTGGACCGTTTTGAACTCATTCAACTGTTGTCGAATTTGGCATTCATTAACTGTGAAGAGTTTTGTAGCTTAATTTTGTCCGAATTAGCTTCACAGATCTTAAAATAGTCAGCTGCGGTTGGGCCGATGCATGTCTACTACATGTCACAGTGTCCCGAAACACCGCGTCGTTCGGCTCGCCTCACTACCACCATGGTTGCATTTTGTCCAACCAGCACGGCATGCGCCCATCCCTGAAAAGGAAGTATCATTCTCATGTCATTACATCAAGACCGGATCAACCTGAAAGGTATCACATTGAGCCCTTAATGCGCTTCCTTTTTCTTGGTTTGTTTGATTTTATTGATCTTTTTCTTATTTTTCCAACATGATTTTGTGTGTTTCAAGTAGACCCTTAATTTTATTGATTATGTTCTTTGCGGTAGGAGCGCGAAAAAATAAAAAAATACTCAAATGCACGCGCAAAATATAGGAGAACCGTTAACTGCGATCGTCAATACGGAAATCAATGACGAGCGCTGATAGATTGTCAAGGAAGTCTAACCGAACGTTTTTTTTGTAGATCTTTCGGCATCGCTTGACCTTTTTTTTTTTTGTAGTAGTATTATAAATAGATCTCTGAGTCAATATGGCGGCGATCTGTGCTCAAAACCGCCTTCAATAGCATCTAGACCGATATATATTCTATCTGAATATACGATTGTTTGTGTGCTACCGGCATAGCTCAGCGACGTTTGCGGCGAGCCCGCCATGAAACCTCAAGCTCAGCTTCCAGAGGAAAGAAAAAAAAAAAAAGGGGAGAAACAACTGGCATGCATTGTTCAGTCCCTTCTTAATTTTTTTTTTTTTTTTTTTTTTTTTTGTTTGTTTCTGGCGCCTAAATTTCATCAGCTCGACTCATGGCAGTGTAGATATCGATGAGTGTTTTTATTCACGCAACTACGGCTTGTTCCATGCTGTTTGACCATAGCTTTGTTGCCGAAACTATCACAGCCTTCTCCCATTGTTCACCGAGTTGGCCTGTAGTACCAGTGCCCAAAAATTCTAAATGAAAGACTTTCGAAAGGGTCAATTTATTGTGGTGGGCTAGGGCGGCAACCACCTCCTTTCCATCACTGGCAACGCCAAATCTCCGTTGAGAACTCTTCGACGATGTTGGTTCATCATCCTGTTCCTCAGACAATCTCACCAATTTCCATCCATAGCGATATCCCCCAGTTTGCTTGACTTCCTTACCACTACTAGTCCTCCATTCAAACTCTTCGCGGGTATTATTTGGCAGATCGATGGCAAATGTGAAAAGAGTACCAGAACTATTCGAATATTTCAACGGCACTGATATATCACCTCCTCCCTTCTTTGCATAAATAGTCATCGTGAGCGGCTTACCCATACAGACTCCGGTGATAGAAGCCACCTTACCGTCCTTTTTCGGGTCCGGCCCATCGAAAAGAGTCCATGTGGATGGGCCCATAAATTTGTAACTTGAAGACACTGCATATTGATACTTGTTATCTGGAGTCCCCAGATGAAACGTTTTCATGCTTCCAAATCGGTACAGTGCAGTCAACTTTACTGGATATTTCTTTGGGCCAGATCTTTTGCAATCCTCCACAGTTTGAGATGGGCCTAAGCGCTCCACTTCTTCGTATGTAGGAATTCGTTCCGAATCGTCGTAGCTTGGTGGATTCATCTTTTGCTTTTGATGGCGATGTAAATTCTGATCTTCTACGTGTTTTATACCTTTGACCCTTGATTTCAGCCACTTGGTATTATTTAGCACTTTCTGGTTATGATGACGCAATACCGGTGTCGGATATTGTCAATCTTACCTCTAATATTCCTTCTCTCAGCCCAACGACGGAAAGTGGAATATTGTAGTGTTCCTGGAATAATTTCACTTAGAAATAAATATAGGAACTACAAACGGGCATTCTCTTAGGTAAAAAGTTTTGCTGAGCATCGACATAAAACTCTCGTTTGTCTGACGACTGTTCCTGGATATACGGCTTGATAATCTGATAAGCCTCACAAACATGTGGGGCCGATGAGGCTATGAGAATATTTAGCAAAACAGCACAACAACCCTAGTACGTACTTGATGATCGAGTGTGTTTTGGTATTTTGATATTCCCTACAGGAAAGAATATACTGACTTTGTTTAGTTAAATAACCAATGAATTCCCAAAAGCACACCTAATCCTGTTTATTGGGTTAATACGAAGTACATTTTATGTTTCCCCAGCTTATGACGACTGATCCGCTAAAGGTGATTATCAGTCAGTATCTTTAAATCTGGATTGTTTCTTGTGCATTTGGCTATGCCAGTTATTTGCCAGTTGGTAGTGCAGTTATATTTTTTTGCAAAAATCTTCACCAATCTCGTCCATATGCCAGACCAGAGGAGCGTCAAATGACATGCCTTTTTATACGTAAATATGTACCATGGCAGCAGCTTCCTTTCCGTTGCAACTAAGGGATGACGGACTACCCATATCCAGCTTCTATACTGTACTTTTTTACCGCCATCCCTTCTTCTTTTTCCTCTGCCCTGTCGGCTGGTGATGGCATTCATCAAGCGACGCTCTCTCTCCGTGTTACTCTGGATATGGGTAGTCCGTCATCCCTTAGTTGTGGCTTGTGACGTAATATTACGTTGTGCTAAACGGTGTCGATCTTTCGGGCCAACGTTGGAATATTGTAACTTTAAGATAATCAAAAACGCTCTGTGGTAATTAAATATGAGCCAAAACCTATTTCATTTTTTCAAGTCGAGTTGTGGCTACATTGTATTGAATGGGGGATGTTTTTGAACAACTCATGCGAGAGCTGTTGTTACCGACCCATCAAATGAAATGTAATTGGCACAATATTATGTGGGGTAAGCTCCTGGAACACAGTACTAGTTCGCAAGGCTCTGTTTGGATTTGCACCTCTTTTCACGTAGGGGGGTGTGTCTTGGCTATTTGACTGTTCCCCTGTTATTGCTAATATTAGTTTAGTTTTTATCTTTCTTTTCTTTTTCTTTCGTTTTTGTTTTCCAGTGACATATCTAATAGACAAACAGGCCCCATATACATATATATATGATACAGAAGTGATCAGGTGATTACCCAATTTATAAATGTACAATGGCAATCCACGAAGAGCCAATCCAAACTGTTAATTACTCTGGGAGACAAAAAGGGAATATTTACATTCATCACATCCGAGTCGTCCGACATTTACGAACAAACATTGAACTGAAAATAATCCTGGCTCCTCGGGCTACGTCATAGCAGTGCGTGCATGCATGTACATACAGGTTTCTGTCACCCAGGCAACTGTTACCAAGGCAATCCGGGTACAATTTTGGTGAAACATAATATAAACATAATGTATATATATATCGATTTCAAAATTGAATTTTAATCAATTAATTGCACTATATATATGGAATATTAACTACTATACTGCAACAAATACGTCAAAAAATGCATGCGCAGTCGTCCTAGACTATAGCTACGGCGCAGGAAAAGGCCATGCAAAAAAACAAGCAATAGTTGCAAAGAAAGCAAAAATTCAATTGCGGAACACAAGAACTCACAATTCAATGCCGTCACCAGAAATCGAATCTGGGTCTCATCGGCCACAACGATGTGTACTGACCACTATACTATAACGGCTGACAATGAGCACTACATAGAACAAATCAGCAGAAAAAATAATTGCGTGTTTTCTATAGTACAAAAAAATAAATAAAAAATTTACCTAAGGTGTTAAATAATTACCATCACTACTGGCCGCAGCAGTCTGACGTTGTTGCTGCTGTCGAAGGGCGGCTTCACCCAATAACTCTGTCATTCTAGTTTCCGGATCCGGAGTTCGAGGAGGGGCAGACGCCAAAGCGAGGATATTTCCGCAGGCAACGGCGCCATCACCATGTCTATCTAAGGGCTGTTCCGGTTCTATTAAGCCCTTGGAAACCAAGAAGAGTTTCAAGGCATGCTCGGACTCATCATACGTCGGCAGCCGGGAATCTTCCTTAGCCCACGCCTTGGAATTGGCAGCAATGACAGTTTGATCCGTTTTGTTTTTGATATCTACCTTTTTGGGCCTTACATCATCACTCTCCTTGTCATAAGTAGGTGCCAAACAATTCTTGACATTGTGTTCAAATCGAATGTTTGAAATCAGTTTCAGGAACGACTGGCCACGTAGCTTAGACGTAAACGGAATAGATGACATGTACTTGCCCACATAGCAGACAAAAAACCAGGCCTCATCAAAAATAGAGTCATCCGATCCAACAACCTTCATGGAAGTGATGTTTTCAATCTGGATTGAAAAGCCCGTCTGTGTGGTCTGGACCGGTATAAATACAATGCGTTCAGTGGTGATGTGGATCGTACCAGGTTGAGCCCCACCAGTCAAATAATCAATATCCGTTTCATTAACGATATCCTGTTCACAAATATCCGATTCATGATGATCATGTACTTGACACTCAAATTGCGACGTTTGCACCCGATAGTCCGACACTTTGTACATGGACCGTTTCCCCGGGAACGTCTGCAACAACAATTCATTCGGTAACAATATTGGTTTGGGGCTTCCACCCTCTGGTGGAGGCGGTTTAGTATGATCGGTCTTCTCATCAACTTTTCTATCGTCACCAAGTTCATAACAGGTGCAAAGATTTGGCCGCCTAGTTGACGTTTTGCGTTTCAACCACGTTTTCAACATTTTTTTTTTTTCTCCTCCCTCTAAATTAACTTAGTATCTTGACCCTTTCACTTTAAAAATAAGCCAGCCTTTCACTGGATCTTATTGTCCCTATCTATCCTCACAGCAGGGATTTGATACACAGAAGAAAAAAAAAAAAAAAAAAAAAAAAAA
>PPJG02000088.1:0-25902 GCA_003705695.2 Blastobotrys serpentis
GTATGGCGAGACTGTTGCTCTGGACTTATTGGACAAAACCCACACAAGCAACTCTTCCGCGGAAGAGATATCCATCTAGCCTTCTTCGGGGATTGCCCGCTTACGGTCCGCCGGAGTCGAACCGGGGAGTTGGGAGCTTCCACTCCGGAAGAGTCCAGGGCGAAGACTTGTAACCACTGGGCCATCTCTCCAACCCCTTGGAGATAAACGGATTAAGCGGAGATAGGTAAAATGGGATTCGGTGAATAAAAGTCCGATTGCTGAGGTGCGGCTTAGTCACGTGGCTTATAACACAGGTGGCTTGTAATGTGGCAATGTAGTAAATCAGGCTTGATCTGACACACAGTATCAGTTGGCAATCTGGCCGAGTTGGTCTAAGGCGCAAGGTTAAGGTCCTTGTCTCTTCGGAGGCGTGGGTTCGAATCCCACGGTTGTCATTTTTGAAAAAATTATCCTTATATTATATATAAGGTATATATAAATTATTTGGCCGTAATATATACACACCAGCGTATTGTTGCTGTACACGCTGCACGTATATATATGAGTTGTTCATGATATATTTAAAATTATATATCTAACTTGCAATAACAATATTTTTAACATTAATATTAATAGTAGAACTGTAGTTGGGAAGTTTTTTTTTTTTTTTTTCTGTTAGATATTTGGCATTTTCTATTTATTTTATAATTAATTTAGAATACTGTCAAATGCGAAGGCAATAATTTAAAGGGGAAATGAGAATATCATTATAAAGATTCAGTGGTTGGAAGCTATAGTTGGGACAGCGAGATGGAAGTAGAGGATTGGTAGAAATTTATACACAGGACAGGGGCAAGCTGAACTGGGAATAAAATTAATATTATACCTCATTTCTTAATGTTTTATTATGCAACTTCAAAAATCAGCATGGTTTTGTTATTCATTTATTTCAAAATTATATAATGTAAACTAACGAGAGTTGTATATTGTTGAACAAAGATACCCATCTTGGCTGAAAATTATTTGTTCACAAAGTTCGCATGTGTTTCTGTGGTCGGCTAGCCAAACTGAATAGGGCAGATAAATTGATTTCACTTTTCTACTAGGTGGAAAATCTGATATAATCATAGCATTCACCCCCTTTAGTCTTTTAACTTCCAGAAATTATGCGACCTCATCATTTGGGGTTATAGTGAATCCCTTACCAGTGGTGCTCACAAAATTTTGACCAAGTCATGACCGTAGCCATTGGCGAGTTTATTTTATTACAAAAAAAAAAAAAAAAAAAAAAATAGAATCCAAAAGTGTTATAGTTTCATAAAGAAGTTATCATAGTAAAGTTTCCGTTATTTGATATAAACCCAACAAATAATGGATGTAAAATAACAAAGTAAACAAAGTGCAAATATTAAAGAAGTCGCCAACGACGTATTGTAAAAAAAAATTAAATAGAGATTCTATATATATATGCCATTTTTAGGGTCCTAGGAGGTAAAGCTAAGTGCTGACACGTTCTGCTTGCTTAATGTCCGCATGGTATGCCTCCCGAGCCAATTCAGTGAACTTTTCACGACTGAGATCAGGTCTATTCAACACAAAGAACACTTAATTTCTACTTGCAAAAAATCTAATATAACATTTTATATTTACATGATTAGCAAAATTCATGGGCTTTGCAACATCACATCGGGAGTTAATGGGCGGCCGGCTTACTTAACCAAGCTTTGTGAATGTTTGCGAACTGGTGATGCACAGAAATTAAAAATCGGGAAGAAGATATATAGATCCAGAACCTGAAACAATGAGGATTTTGGAACTTTCAAAATTTTCAAAAATCCAATTGTGGAGAGAAGTGAAGAAATAGTGTTCGTCTTATTCGCTACTACCCTCAATAGGATATCATAACATCTGGTTAAGGTAGTTGAGAATATAAGGGTCAAGTATTTTGTGCCGTTAATAAACAAATTGAGAGATAGCAATAAAACTTGTTGCATAATATTTTTGGATTATCTGAACATATTTTCTACATTGTAGAGTGGTCCGGAGATAAAAGTTCTTCTGCTATAAGTTCGACGCTTAATATTTTTGGAATTTGTATTTCTTGGGATAAATAAAATTTTAAGAAAGGCTACCAGGGTTAATATGGTTAATACATGTCATTTATATTTGGTGTGGACGAACAAATTTCAGGTCTTAATTTTCAGTCTGTAATTTGGTCCATTATAAAATTGAAAAAAAAAAAAAAATGGAAGACCGATATGGCATGAAATTTTCATATCGCCCCTTATGCCCCCCCTGAATGGAATACCTTAACTCTGCATTAACATTTCGTTCTATATTTATAAACTGGTGTTCATATACCACAAATCTTTTTACACTTATACCCTTTCTAGGAGACATAAAGCAATTCAAGCTTCCAACTGCTTTCGAAAAAGTGTTCTCAGTTCTAAGATCCCCCAATAAATAGGCTTGACTTTTATACCGTGTGGCGATCGTCTTAATAAAAAATCAAATGGTTTCGTTTCCAGAAGCCATGCGTATCTCTATCTCTTTCCTTCTGTCACACTCGATTATCGTCGCTTTTGTTAACATCTTTTTACTACTCTTGTTTGCCCTTTCTATTGTGGTCACAGCTTCCTTCATTGGGTTGGAAATATAATAAAAAGCAATTCATGATTTGCTAATATACAAATTTCTTAAATAATGTCTGTATCTCACAGTATATATATACATGTTGAATTAATTATATATCTACGAACTCCAATAGCCATCAATTTTAGTATACTGTAGATATTTATCTTTAGAGACCAAGATCACGCTACCTCATTAGTTTTATAAGTTTTTAGAGTTCTTGTCTGCATCCATTGATCCATTGAAACAATAGAAATGAGTCTATAATCGATCATCATCCGAAGACATTGTTCTTTTATCTAATCACTACATCCCCGCCAGAGGCAGGGATTTTTAGCATGTATTAGCTCTAGAATTACCACGGCTATCCAAATAGTAAAAACCTATGTATCTAAGAAAATCCAAGTGGTTACCTATTATACATAAATCTTGAGGGACCGCGTCTTAAAGGCGATCTACCCAAATCCCCCGCGATGCCGTACATTACACATGTACTGTATGCTACGCAGGTCTTCTTGCCACCCCGCTTTTCATGACATCCCCGAGGCTAAATTCCATTTGAGGACAGTTGAGTTCATTGAGCATCTTTAATGCGTAACTATTATAGGGGGGTAGAAAAAGAAGAAGAGATATAACTATGCATATTCCATGTGGTTGCTCAGGTAGTAATTGCCCATTAGATAGGCTCCGAAAATATGGTAACGAGATGATACCTTCAAGTGCGATATCCACAAAAGATTCGCTAAATATTCTACAATCTGAATCTGATCTGTTATGGAATTCAGTTCCTTATGGAAGGAGAGCAGCAGTCCTAATTGTACTGTATTCGGAAGAGGGAAGTATTGTGAATTGTGATAGACTCTCTGTTGTTCTGACAGTCCGATCGTCCAAGTTAAGGACATATCCTGGCCAAGCTGCGTTCCCTGGCGGTAGATGCGATTCCAGCAATGAGGGACCTTGGGATACTGCTTTGCGTGAAGCTAAGGAGGAAATCGGTTTTAACCCGAACAACTTCAATTTTGAAAAGTTGTGCAAGCTTCCTTGTTTTCTGAGCAGGAATTTCTTGGTGGTCAGACCTTGTGTTTGTATAGTCTCAAGTACAGACTCTAGCCCATTATCGTTAGATGTAATATCTCCCTTTCAAAACCATGATGAGGTTGAAATTACATATAGGACTCTACTCAAGAATTTTGTTTTAGGAGACAACGGCATGAACATAAGCGTATCATCTGCAATTGAAACATTATGGAATGATCATAAATGGGTTTATTTTGAGTTTGAAGTATTTCGTGAGGGATGTGATGATTGGATCTTCACATCAAAGGATTCAGAACTGAAAAGCTTACAATCATTGGTTATCACAGGTTTAACATGCCATATAGCCGTCGATTGTGCAAGGCTGGCGTTTGGGTATACATCTAAAGATGCGATTGCGAAACTGAGTTTTCCTGTGCTCGAGAAATTGGGATTTGAGCCCCTTATTCGTCAAATGCTTATAGATCGGATATTTCACGACAAATCAAGATCCGACAGATATTCATCCAGGTCAGACAGAACTAAAACCTAACGGGAATAGTCTGGGGCATACGGCAACAAGCAATTGCACCAACAAGCCTAATTAATGATAGTAACTTATCTCAAGATGTTTGATAGTAGCTCAGTCATCTAAGGTCATCATACCATTCTTCTCCGCTATTGTTAGTCATAGTAGTGCCAGATTATATATAAAGTGCAGGACGATAATTAATCTATTCATTTCCGTGGGAGAGAGTTCCGTCGGTGCAGCAAAAGTTCGAACATTGACAGTTCAAGTTCGGGGCTCCGAAGACTGACGGTGACTGACATTTTTTGTACGACAGACTATTAACCTGAAAAACCAGCAGACGAATTTCACATTTACTTTTCCAACAAACAGGGCAGTCACATATGGAAGAGGTATCAAATCATGGAAAGAGCTGCGTTAATAATTGTTGATTTGCAAGAAGATTTTTTGCCGCCACATGGCGCTCTGGCTGTCCCCGACGGTAGAGCAGTAATACCGACAATCAATAAGTTGATTGAGGATAACGAATGGAAACTAATAATAGCTTCAAAAGATTGGCATCCAATGGACCACTGCTCTTTTGCTTCGAACAATGTTGGCGTACTTCCGTTCGAGGAAAAGAGTTTCCAAAACCCTGATAATCCGCAGGACACCAAGATTCTGACAGTTTGGCCAGACCACTGCATACAAAATTCAGATGGCTCTAACTTTCCGGAAGTGTTCTCCAAAGTTCACAGCATTAATAAGACAATCAAAAAGGGATACCTGCAGGATCGAGAATATTATTCAGCCTTCAAGGATGTTTTTTCTTGTCATCAAACTGAATTAGCCACAGTTCTCAATGAAAGCAAAGTTAACGAAATCTACATCACTGGTCTTGCATTGGACTTCTGTGTTTACCATACTGCCGTCGACGCTGTTGGGCTTGGTTATGACACTTACGTCATCGCGGATGCCTCAAGACCCGTCAACCCAAAGAACGTGGATAGAACGATAAGTGATTTGACCAGTCGAGGTGTTAAAATAGTAAGGTCAGAACAACTCAAACGGCCTCAGTAATGTGTTCTCAGTATTATGAACACGTTTGAGGTTCATGTTTTGTCACGTGGGGCTGATATTTTATTACAGATCAGTTTTATGCACTCCAAGGAACGCTTATATAAGAGGAGCCGCGTACCTACTTCTTAATTCTTTCCTTCTTCTTTTTTTTTATATTATTCACTGTTATACTTCGGAAGTGTGAGGTAAAACTGAACATGTCCTCAAATTCTTTAATTGATTTGATCACAGCATTTCGGGAATATGACCTGTACACGGAGTCTTCACCCCATGCTCCACCCCATGCCCCAAAAATTTCAAGGCAGGAGTACCATGATCTATTAGACAAATTATCTTTAATGCTCAACTCCTACGAAGGAGTCGAAAGAATTTCTTTTGAACTTAAGAAAAACTCATCTTCATTGCCCTTTCTTGATAAGGGCCGAAGCCACATACAGTATCCTTCGGAACGTGAAATTGTTATTCAAAATTCGGTTAATATTTTGAACTTTGCAACTAAATTATTCTCCTTGCAGCACTCCGCATCTTCAGATATTTCGATATATGAGGACTTGGTCGTTCCATCTTTGAGGCTTTGTGCGTATTTGAAGCCAAACACGCCATCGACAGAGGTCGTTTTTGATTATATCAGTCAATTGTTCGAGGTTTTGGTCTCAATTGTGGATGATGAAGTGATTTCGGGTCCTACGTCGCCTGACAGAAGGAATGTTTGGTTGGCCATCCTGATTTTGGGTTCTCATTACCTGGCTCACCCCCGCTTGTGGAAATGTTTTTTGGGCAGTTTCCATGATAACCCGGATGATAATTTTATGTCCAAATGGAAAAGTCTGTTGAGGAAATGCAGAATGTCGTTACCTCATCAAATAGGGGGGAACAATGGACATGATGGTGTGTTATCAATTGTTTGTAAATCAAACTTAACTGGTGAAGATGTTAATAACACAGATCTACTCAAATTTAACCAAGCGGTTTGCGGGCGTATTGATGACCCGCTAAGTTTCCTGAACAATGCGGTCCAGAGCTTCATTGACTGCCAAAACGCATTGGGAGGGTTTGTGAGCTCGTTGAACGACGTAACTTCTCTCTTACCTCAACTCGAGAGTAACTTGCTTCTTGCTGGAACCGGTAGCATGGCAAGTGAATCTCAGTTTTTAATGTTAGTTCATTCCTCAACGTTAAAGAATTTATTTCAACTTCTTGATTCTGGAAATGAGGTTATTTCTTCAAAAACTCGATCCTTCCTTCAGACCACTTTAAAGTGCATGTTTTATTGTCATGGAACGGCTCTTTTTCCTCCTGACACTACAGAAATGGCCGCTGCATTGTTCAATGTCCCTGAGGAGGTATTTCATGGGTCAGCTAATCGGGTGCATTATGATATTTTGTTTGAAGCAGTTGACAATTCTAGTCATGTGTTAACAAATGATACTCTTATCCGACTGATCTCGCTTTCTTCTAGATTGTTGGCTACAACTAGCTGTTATCGAAATGGGATTGTTAATTACAATATCAACTTTTCAATACTTGACCCACCTCTATCTTCGATGGCACTTCCCTGTTATCTAATCTACGGGATTTGTCGATATTTATCTGATACTGGTCTGTTGGAAAATAAGATTCCATGGTTGGTGGAATTTAATCGCCTCTTCAGGTTGTCGTTGCCTCCAATACCGCTCAAACGGTTCACACAAACAATAGAAAGTCAAGTTAACTTCACTTCTCAAGCCAATTGGAGGAAAGAAGTAACCAGTCTTATGAATTGCTCCATCGAATCGTTATTAGTTTTGTTATTCAGCAATATTAAACTTTACAGGGAGCTCGAAATTGAGGACGTCGCAGAATCCCACACCACCCAAACTGCGGAAATGGTTATAATGGTGTTGTTCATTGCCGCAGAGTCTACTGGATGTGGTTTTGAAAACGACCGCAATAAAGAGCTAACTTCTCATATGATAGAAAACTGTATTGTGTGTTTGGTGGATGCGTTCCCGCGATCTGGTTTTTACATTTTTGCTTCCACCGTGCTTGAGTTATCTCAAAAGAGTGTTGTTTTGGCTGGACTTGGAGTTCAACTTTTGACATCAGTTTTGAAGAACGGAAACTCAAGTGTTATCCAAAAAAATATCCCAGTTTACCGCCAGATTGTCTTGAGGATCCTAAAGCTATGGAACCAAACAAGTTCCTTGTGTATGGATGAGCTGCTCGCTCAATTGAAAAAACTTGATGAGCATGATCTCATCATAGAAGCTTTAAACACATCAGACTGCGTTGGAATTATTGGTACTGTTCCTATTCAATCAGCTGCGAGGAAGAGTTGTAATCCGGTCGAATTGGATCTTCAGCCGTATACAAGCGATTTGAAGTCGAAGCACGAGGATTTATCTGAAAAAAGATATCAAATCTATAGAGAGGCGACAACAAAAACTATATGTGCTTCACAGTCTCAGCCTAACCTCAAACAACCATTCAGGCATTAGCATATAGTGGGTTTGGACGTGTTATGTTTGATCTGTTCGTACTAACTAGTTAGTTAAATTTAAAAATCAAATGGATTTTTCACTCGATTGTTGAACATCACTGTAGCATATACTTAAAAAAAGAAAGGAGGAAAAGATATAATAAGATCAAACTTGCTCGATTCCGAGGTTCTCAGTTGTGGTCACCTACCACTATGGTGAGCCGCACCGAACATGAGAAAAAAAAAAAAATACTTCATATCTTTTTTTTTTTTTTGTAAATCTTATCGTTTTCACTCATTTTCAAATTGAAAGATGGTTTTAAAGACTACACCAGGGGCCAATGTTCCTGTATACCAAGTGTCTGGTACTAACGCATCAAGACTTATTCCTGATTGGTTGGCCAAGAAGAGGAAGAAGAGTTTAAAAAACGATCCAGAATTTGCCAACAGAATTGAACTGATACAAGATTTCCAATTTGAAGAAGCATCTAATAAAATTAAGGTGACCAGAGACGGTCAGTACTGTATGGCTACAGGAACATATAAACCTCAGATTCATGTATACGATTTTTCACAGCTCTCATTGAAATTTGATAGACACACTGATGCAGAAAATGTTGATTTCTATATTGTATCCGACGACTGGACTAAATCTGTTCATTTGCAGAATGATAGAACAATTGAATTCCATGCACAGGGGGGCATTCATACCAGATCCAGAATCCCGAAGTTCGGGAGAGCATTGACATATAATCATGCTACCTGTGATTTATTCGTAGGAGCTTCAGGGAATGAGGTCTACAGGTTGAATTTAGACCAGGGAAGATTTTTGGCACCTTTTGAGCTGCAGTCCGAAGGCGTTAATTGTTTGGATATCAATCCTGCACATGGTCTGTTGGGTTTTGGTACTGAAAATGGTACCGTTGAGTTTTGGGATCCACGAAGTAGAAGAATGGCTGGAATGGTCCACGCCGGCGGAGATGGCAACGGCATTGGTAGCGGTACTACTGCCATCTCATTCAGAAATGATGGTTTGAATGTGGCGGTTGGAAACTATGAAGGTATGACGTACTTGTACGATTTACGATCCAGCACACACACTCAGAAGAAGGATCAAGGATTTGGGTTCCCTGTAAAGAACATTTCCTGGATTCATGCTGAATCTTCAAGTGATAAAATTATTACAGCCGACAAGAGAATTGTTAAAATTTGGAATAGGTTCAACGGAGATGCATTTACATCGTTCGAGCCAAGTGTTGACATTAATGATGTTGCTTATTTAGAAGACAGCGGAATGATATTTTTGGCTAATGAGGGTATCCCTATGCATGCTTATTATGTACCTTCAATTGGACCTGCCCCAAGATGGTGCTCCTTCTTGGATAACCTCACCGAAGAATTGGAAGAAAAACCAGCCGCCTCCGTCTACGAGAATTATAAATTCGTTACCAAGAAAGAACTTTCTATGCTCAACCTTGGTCATCTCATCGGAAGTAATGTGGTTAAGAGTTATATGCACGGATACTTTATCCATAAGGATCTTTATGATCGAGCTAAAGGCATTGCCAATCCATTTGCATATAGAGAGCACAGAGAACGTGAGATTAGAAGGAAGATTGAAAAGGAAAGAGAATCACGTATTCGTACATCCGGAGTGCTTCCAGGAGGAACCCAAAAGGTCAAAGTTAACAAAGCATTGGCTAACGAACTCAGCGAGAAAGCTGCTAACGCTAAGAATAAGAAACAAGCTGAGGCAGCTATTGTCGACGATCGTTTCAAGGAAATGTTTGAAGATCCTGATTTCCAAGTCGACGAAGGAAGTAAAATGTACCAAAGACTCCATCCTGAAAAACTGGATAATAATCAATTGACATTTGAGGAAAAGAGACGAAGAAATATGACAGCTGTTGACGAGTCTGAAGATGAAAAGGACCGATCCTCGGATTCTGGAGAAAGTAGTGAAGAAGAGAATGGAGAAGTGGAGGCAGCTGAAGAGAAGAAAAAAGATACCCAACGGGAGGTCAGAAGGCAGAAACAAGTTGATGTTGAAAAGAAGATGCAAACTTCACTTCCTCAAATGACCATGATTACGGACAATAAGGCTAAGCAATCTGATGAAACATTTGGTGATCAAGTTGATGAATTTGATGAAGTCGAAGCTGATAAAAGTACATCAGCAGATGTTGTCAAAAAAGGTGTTCGTGGCGACATAGAAATGTCGTTTGTACCTTCGGCCAAGAAGAAACAATCCAAAAAAGTCACGATTGACGAGAGTGGTGTCAGCAAGGATACAGGTAGGAAGAGCCAGAGGTATGATGGTAGGAGAAGAGCAAGTAAAAATGCCTTTAGAGGCTTGTAATTAATATAGAATATGACGTAATAAATGACCTATTCAATAGACGGAGAACAGTTAACAACAAACCAAATTTTTCGATATCTAAATTGAAAATTGCAACCCGACTGAAAAGATTATGCTCCGCACAATTAGTCAAGAAAGCATCATAGTGCCTTCAAAAAATCAAAAGGATCCGTCACATTTCGACTAAATTGTGGTATGCGAACTTTGGTACATGGGCAATGTAGCAGTACAGTGGATGGTCTGTGATACCTGCTTAGTAATTGATATCAAAGGTCCTTTTAGACCATCAGCTCACACTAATATTTAAATAATTAGAATCCTCCATGATCTTGATCTGTAATAGGGATATTATTCTTAATGTTACAACTAACACTGAAATCGTTTCGAAAAAAAACTTCAATACAACGTGTCTTGGTTAGTGTAGAATGAATCCAAATAACACCCATCATACTGCAATTCAATAATAGGACTTAAACTCGTAAACATATTTTTGACACTACAACTATTACTCCAAAACAGTTGAGAGTTGAGATCTGACAAGGCTGTCGACTGAAATATAATGATTCAGCTCTCATCACTGTCATTGCCATAACTATATTTAAAAAAATTATTTGATTTTACATAACTGGAATGCATATATTCATGTTCAATTTCAGAGCACAGCTGCAGCTTGCGGATCGGGGCTTTTTGCCGAGCCAGCTTCGCAGGCAGAAGCCCAACTCCCTTAGTAAATTTTATACCATATGTGTATAATAGAGACTGATTAATAAACCTGCGCCGCTTACGCCGCGCGCAGTCAAAAATAATGGATATCCTGAGGCTTCTCACTCTGGCACACCTACAAAACAACCGCCGCATTTCCAGAGGCATATCGTACAAACATATATATCTATCTATCATCGAAAAAAAAGCTTCGAACATAGAGATAAATATTTTGTAGGAAGGATATTTTGGCACGAAGTTCAGGAAATTTTGAAATTTGCAATTAAATTTGAAGACGTGTTAATTTTTTTCTCAAAGAAAAAAAAAAAGAAAAAAGGAAGAGGAATTTTAACGGAAAGCCAGAACGATGAGCAAGCAGGCTAATACTGTGAACGCGGAAAGTAGCAGGGCGGAGGAAGTGGCAGACAGTAATATTGATGATAGTTTGACTGGAGTTGGACAAGACCCAGAGGAGTCAAAAGCTGAGGAGACAAACAAACATGAAAAGAACAATGACAAAAATGAAATAAGTAACGGGGCCAAAGATAGGCAGGAAGAAGCAGTTCTTGAACCGTCAGAAGGTGATGGGGAAAATGTCACTAAGGTTCCCAAAGAAGGAGAAGGTGATGAAGAGGGAAAAGCTGGCGAAGGGGGGCCGTTTAATGACAATGCCCAAAGAAGGCCTTCCATCGCTAATTTGATCTCGGCGTCTTCAGCCGTGGCCGACCAAGAGAGGCTTCAAGCAGCAGCAGCGGCAGCCGCCGCTGCGGCCGCTGCTGGAGGAAACAGGAAGGGATCTTACCCTACACAATTCGGTGGTGGAGCGCCAAGTGGCCCGTATCCCTATCCTCCCCAAGTTAACCCAGACCTTGTGGATAAAGGCAAGGGTGACAAAGATAGCAAAGAAGATCCTGGTGCCGCTGATGAAAATGGAGGACCATATGCCTACAATTACTATGGACAAAGTGGCGGTTATTACTACGGCAATCAAGTCTACTCTCCACAGAATCCGAGCGGGTCAGCCAGTCCCTCTGGCAATAATCGTGGGGGGCCACACTATTTCTATCCTCCACCACCTCCAAATGATGGTTATTCTATTTATGATCCTAATAGTCAGCAATTGCCTGCAAGACATCCTCCACTTTATGCCCCCGGTGAGGAACCCAAAGAGGATCCTTCAGTGATGGGAGTCGGCGAAAAGTCTAAAGCACCTGGGAAAGCTAAGAAGCGCAAGCCATCTTCTGGCACGGAGGTTGCCGTGGCATCCGCTGAGAGGCCCTATCCATGTACTGCTGAAGGGTGTCCATGGTCTTTTGCTCGATTGTCCGATAAGCGACGACACGAGCGATCTCACGAGAAGCCAACGTTCCATTGTCCCTACTGGCATAGTGACCCTACTTGTCACAGAAATGGTGGAGCTTTCAATCGTCTTGATGTTTTGAAGCGACATTTACGGTTGGTCCATTTTGTCCAGTTTAAACAATCGGATAGTGGCTGGTGCAGAGTTTGCCAAAAAATGTTCCCAACTCCAAAGCACTTTGTGGACCATTGTGAGAAGTGTGCTCAAGGAGCTAGGCCCACAGAGTGGAAAATTGATACAGGAGCGGGTACCGTGCAAACGGGAAATAACAAAGCCAGCGCATTTACCATCACGCAGCAGGGCCAACCAACCGAAGAGCCAACCCTCTTGTCAATGTCGAATGTGGATTCTGAGCTAAAAGAAAAGCAAAATGAACATGAAGCGAAAGAAAGTCAGAGAGGCAATGACGAGCGCTCTAGAGGCGCAAGAACTGGTAGGGGTTCTAATCGTCAGACATTATCTCAATCGATACAAGCTGGTCACCATCCTGCTAAATAAATAATGATTATATATTAATTCTTATGGGTTTTTTTTGTCTGGGTTTGCAACTACTGTCCAAAATTTATCGGATGCATGCAATACCCCTAAATTTTCCAGTAGGTTGGAAGGGAAGGGTAGTTGGTTGGCTATTTCCTGCATCCGACGTTTCAATGGGATGAAAAGCTTTGACAATAGATTAAAAACGCGTCATTAAGATTTAAAAGTTTAATGGTACCGCATATATGATAATTATATGGATAGAGTTCTCATCTGATGAGAAAATCCAGTTAAAAAAGTGTGATACCTCGTAGTTCAGAGCATCCAGAGAAATCCCCCCCCTTTCGGATCATATCTGCTCCATTGCGTAACGGTGAAAATGAATTATTATTTAATATTTCCTAAAATGGTTACATTGTTAATGAATGATGATGGTAACCCCCTTTCATGAAGTGCACAAGAAGGCAGGGGAGAATGAAAAAAAAAAAAAAAAAAAAAAAAAAAAAAAAAAAAAAAAAAAAAAAAAAAAAAAAAAAAAAAAAAAAAAAAAAAAAAAAAAAAAAAAAAAAAAAAAAAAAAAAAAAAAAAAAAAAAAAAAAAAGGTGACAAAAGTTGTCCTGATGTCAACGCTACAACACAGTGCTAATGCTAAATAATGTGTCTGTGAGCTCTATCACTACTTCTCTCTAAAGACTCCACCTCACATTCAAACTCACACATCCCATCCCTGTTCCCGAACAACCCTTGTGGATCAGTGGGATCCTCCTGCACCTATTACACATGCTGTAGCTGCAGGGTTAGCTGCTTAATTCACCTTCCCGTTTCTCACGCCTGCATTACATGCACACCCACCTCATTTGGATTATCGCACCACGAAAAATACTATTTGAACCACTTTTATTATATAATAATTGGTGTTATTAGTATTTGGGTGTGGTACCGGAATCAAAAATCCCGTCAAAACTTCATCTTTAGGGTACGTGCTGACTAAGCGCTGAGAAATATATAGTCTGCCACTCTAATTTAGACGCGCCGATGACAAGGAACTGTATACAATCAGGGGAGTTTGTGCAGTTGTGTGAGTGCATCGGATCGAGGAGACTCCTGTTCCAGTACATTAAGGTTACCAACCACCCCTGGCTGTTAGTCAAGAAAAAAAAAAAAAAAATAGAAAAGTGTAAACTTATGTGAAGTCCGGAAGTTACAGATTTTTATATATGCTTAGCGCATAATTTTTAGCCCATTATAACGAAATCTTTTTTTTAAAGTGGGTACAGGAAATTAATTTCAAGCATCTGAGGTTGCTGTTGTTTGTTTATCGAAAAAGAAAATCGCCCCATCTCTCATTTTTCATGCATAACAAGGCCGATCTATGTTCATATACGCGTAGATTGCGCGCGTCGTTTAGAGTTGAAAAAGAAAACAAATTTCCAAATTAGTATAAACAAGTATAAAACATTCGGCCTGTCTTGTTGTGATTGATATATTATTTTTATTTTGGCTGAGGTACGAAATTTTTTTATTCCCTCACTGTTCACCAGTAGAAAATTATCAGACGATATTGCCAATATATATACACGAAGAAATATCAAGAACCAACCTATTAACATATCATACAGTATTTTCCCATGAGAGATTATAAATTAGTAGTGCTAGGAGCCGGTGGAGTTGGGAAATCCTCTATCACGGTCCAATACGTTCAAGGAGTTTACATGGAGGCATATGATCCTACCATTGAGGACAGTTATAAGAAACAAAGCACTATTGACAATAGACAGTGCAGCCTGGAGATTCTGGATACAGCCGGAATCGAGCAGTTTACTGCCATGCGTGAACTTTACATCAAGAATGGTGAAGGATTTATATTAGTGTACAGTATTACAGATGAATCATCCTTGAAGGAATTACAACAGCTGCGGGACCAGATCACTCGAATCAAAGACAATCCAAACGTTCCTATGGTTTTGGTGGCTAACAAATGTGACTTGGTCGACCAGCGAAAGATCAGTCCCCAAGACGGGGTCGATATGGCAGAATCATGGGGTAAGGTCCCTTTCTATGAAACTTCGGCTAAATATCATTCCAATGTGGATGAGGTTTTTACTGATTTGGTCCGACAGATCATGAAAAGAGATTCCACCTTTGGATCCCTTCGAGGACACAGTTCATCAGCTGGTTCTGATCTCAGTTCTCTTAATTCCGATGGTGACAGTCTCTCTGGCCAAACCCCTCCAGTGCCCTCTGGCGGAAAGATTCATCATTTATCAACACAAAAATCAAGGCGTTTACAAAACTCTAGTCGCAAAATATCGCAAACTTGGAGACGCGGTTCCAGTGCAGATGCTACAGCAGCGAAGGTCAAAGAAGCAAATTCAAAGTCACGCCATAAACACAAGGACTGCCTCATAATGTGATTATGATGATTGATGATTTTATTTTAATGACCTCGAACATTTATATTTATTTGACGATTATTCTTCTTGTTTTTTGTTTATTTATTTGTTTTAGTTAGCTCAATCTATTCTATGCACAAACTCAAATTTCCATCTCGAAACAAGTGTTGAAGCTTGATTTTAATTAATATTTCACACCGAAACAACAACCCGCAAGCCGCACATACAATGGAGTCATCTTTGTTGATTCGAAGGAATGTAAATCAACGCGTCCAAAAATATTATTTTCTGAAATAATAATGACGTCTCGTGGTCCGCCTGTGTATTGTATTACCATTGAATAGTCTACGTAACCGCCAAAGGAGTACATAATTTACATTCTCCAGATACCAAAATCGGGGACTGGGGTACCGCCGTTCTTATTAGTGGTATTGGTCTTGGAGCCGCGGCTCAAGTCCAAGGCACGTCCTAGATACGATCGGGTATCTTGTGGTCTAATTACACCATCATCCCAGAGACGAGCAGAGCTATATTTAACCTCAGATTCTCGCTCAATTCTTTGTTGCAGCTCATCATTTCCAGACTTCTTTCCCACGGTATTCATCACTGAAGCTAATTGTTCGGCTCCCATAACCGCAGTGCGGGAATTGGGCCAGGACCATAAGAATCTTGGCTCATAAGCTCTACCACACATACCGTAATTACCGGCACCATAGGAACCGCCAATTAATACGGTGAACTTCTCTACACCAGCTCCCACAACAGCTGTTACCAATTTTGCACCATTTTTGGCGATCCCCCCACGTTCTGCATCTGATCCGACCATAAATCCTGAGATGTTTTGTAGGAATACCAATGGGATATCACGTTTTTTACACAATTGAATAAAATGGGCTCCCTTGAGCGACGATTCAGAGAATAGGGGACCATTGTTGGCGAGAATACCCACCTTATGACCCCAAATTTCAGACCATCCACAGACTAAAGTAGTTCCATAATTTTGCTTAAATTCTGAGAATCGGGAGCCATCCACAATTCTTGCAATAACCTCACGAACGTCGTACCCGACCTTCAAATTATCTCCAACAATTCCACCCAATTCATTAGGGTCGTAGATTGGCTCATCGATTTGAAGCTTCGTGGTGTCAACGGTATTGTTGTAATTGAGATTTTCAACCGATTGACGCAATCTTGCAATACCTTCCTCTTCTGATTCGGCAAGATAATCCACAACACCACTGACTGAAGAATGCATCTCACCACCTCCAAGATCTTCTGCAGAAACTTCTTCACCGGTTGCTGCCTTGACCAATGGTGGTCCTGCTAAGAAAATATGACCACCCCCCTTGACAATGATTGCTTCATCACTCATGGCAGGGACGTATGCACCACCAGCAGTACAGGGACCCAATACCAGTGCTAATTGAGGAATTCCCATACTAGACATTCTACTCTGTTGGAAAAAGATTCTTCCAAAATGGTTATGAGCGGGGAAAACATCAGCCTGATGAGGCAAGTTAGCTCCACCAGAATCAGACAAATAAATACATGGCAGTTTGTTTTCCATTGCAATTTCCTGGGCTCTCAAGTGCTTCCTAACTGTGATTGGATAATATGTTCCTCCCTTGACGGTCGAATCATTAGCAATGATCAAGCACTTGACCCCATGGACAATTCCAACCCCAGTAATGATACCACCAGCACGGATATCTTCGCCATCATACATTTCATGACCAGCTAAAAGCGAAAACTCCATAAATGATGTTCCAGGGTCAATAAGGCGAGCAATTCTGTCACGAGGAAGAAGCTTCTTTCTCTGTAAATGCTTGGTACGGATTTTCTCAGGAATGTGCTCTGGTTCAGTCACCCGTGCATGGATATCTTCCAATTCCTGAATAAGCTTATTCATTTTACCAGCTTTATCTTTAAATTCTGGACTTGATGGGTCGATCTTTGACTGGATGACTTGCAGCTTTCGACTTTGGTCCACTGCCAACGACCCAGCGCTACGTACAGCTGCACAGCCTAATCGCCGACTCACAACTCTCTTTAGTACAAATTGAGATGCCAACATTTATAATGATCTGTTGAGATTTCTGCGTTCACACTTTTGTCACAAGCAACTAACTGTATATATAGTTGTTGAAGGTGGAGGTGGCATATCCCCGCCCTTTGCCGGCTGCCGAACCTTCCCCGGACGGAGAGATCTCGGGTTGTCCACAGTAGCAAAAACTTCTTTATATATATATTAAACCAGCTCATTTTTCATCAACAAGAATAAGTTAAAATTAAAACGCTATGATGCTCAGATCCAGCTTTACTAAAAATGTTCTCTCAGCCAGTCGATGTCGGGTGATGCGTCCTATGGCAATGACCAGACGGCTCATCTCAACTGGTGTCGCTGATGTTGAAGAGTTGAGAGCAGCAACTCAAGATTTCTGCAAGGCCGAAATTACACCAGAAGTAGCGGCCAAAACTGATGCTGAAAATTCATTCCCTAATGAACTGTGGGAAAAATTTGGTTCGGCTGGCCTGTTAGGTATCACAGCACCAGAGGAATATGGTGGTTTGAAGGCTGGTTATTTGGCACATTCAGTTGTGATGGAAGAACTTTCTCGTGCATCTGGATCCATCGCCTTGTCTTATGCTGCACACTCTCAATTGTGTGTTAACCAACTTTCATTGCATGCCACAAAACAACAAGCTGAAAAGTACCTCCCAGACCTTATTGCAGGCAAGAAGATCGGTGCCTTAGCAATGTCAGAGGCTGGTGCCGGGTCTGATGTAGTCTCTATGAAAACTACGGCCACTAAGACCGATGACGGTTCTGGTTATTTATTGAACGGTACAAAGCTGTGGATCACAAACGGTCCTGATGCCCACACATTGGTCGTTTATGCAAAGACTGATCAAAAGGCTGGTTCTAGAGGCATTACAGCATTTATTGTAGAATCTTCCATGAAGGGCTTTTCTTGTTCGCGAAAGCTTGACAAGCTCGGAATGAGAGGTTCAAACACTGGGGAGTTGGTCTTCGAAGATGTTTTCATCCCTAATGAAAATGTTCTTGGTAAAGTTAATGGTGGTGTTTATGTGCTCATGAGTGGGCTTGATTTAGAAAGATTGGTTCTTGCTGCTGGTCCAGTTGGGCTGATGCAAGCTGCCTTGGATGAGACTTTACCTTATGTTCACCAAAGAAAGCAATTTGGCCAACCTATTGCACACAACCAACTTCTTCAAGGAAAGTTGGCTGATATGTATACTAAGTATGCTGCATCCAAGGCTTATCTTTATGCCACTGCAAAGGAAGCGGATGCCGGAAACAAGGATACCAAGGATTGTGCTGGCGTGATTCTCTATGCTGCCGAAAGAGCCACTGAGGTCTGTTTGGATGCTATCCAATGCCTTGGAGGTATGGGATATGTCACCGAAACTGTCCCTCAAAGGCTGTTGAGAGATGCAAAGTTGTATGAAATTGGTGCTGGTACAAGTGAAGTTAGAAGAATGGTCATTGGACGGGCCTTTAACAAAGAATATAGCGATTAGGATTAATATATATTTAGCATGAAATTGTAAAGTCAGCGACCACTTACGGGAAGACTTGTAGGATATACTGTCTCTTGACCTAATGTGGTATATATATAGCTTTGATTGCGGGATGTTTTTCGCTTCCGTCGGTTAATGGGGCTCCTTCGATGCAATTGTTTTGGCCCTTCGTTTTAAAGTATGATAGAAGAAAATCCTAATACTGTTGACTCACAGCCCGTCTCTCCAGTAGTTACTACTAAACAAAAACCAATTGTTAAGCTGAAATTCATGGAATTGACCTTCCACATTCCACTACTATGCCCACTGGCGGGACGAAAGTGAGGTTTCGGATCAACAAATGATCGGCGTCCGTTACTTGTCAACGTGAGGTGGACTTGACTTCGGAAAAACAACTTTGGGCTTTATTGAAATCTTCACCACATTTGAAAAAATGGAATATTTTGGTAAGGTAAAAAGCGGTACATTGTCAACGGCTAAAAATTTAGTAGTTATTTTTATATTCCTTTCAATAGATTAGGCTTTGAAGCGCCCATTTTTTTAAATCCCGCCATGGTTACCATTCCTGATTTGGTCTTCCGACGGGACGGTCCCAAATGGGTAACCTAAAAAGGAACAATTTATCCAGAACGCTTCACAAATGGTTAATGCGGTAAAAGAAGAAAAAGAAATAAATGAAGTCAGTTATCCGAAAATGGATAAACATGATGCATTGACTGATAGATTGATTAGATTAAGCTATCAGCTTACCTAGAGTGGTATCCGGATTGGCTGAAGTGATCGAGTTTCTGATTAATTTTGGCAATCATTCATTCGTTGAAAGGGAGAAATTTTGGACAAATGTATATGTCTATGTTCCTTCTAAATCTTAGAACCAAAAGAATTCTTAATTATCGGGTAATAATGCTATGGCTATTGATGGGACACATGTCACGATATAGATAGGGTGATAGGTTCGTAGCCAGCAAGCGGGATGGAGATAAATTAAAAGTCTGGAAATTTGTCAGCTGTGAATATATTAGCATTACATCTCCTGGCCGTTGAAATCTCATAAGTCACTACTATACCAGTTCAGATCTGTGGTTTGATAAAGGGGAGGGGGGTTCAAACACTCAGTGGAATCATGAAGATGGAATATGCGATGACACCCAATCTGCGAATTGATGGGGTAAACGAACACCATTCAGGATCTCATATTATCAGTGCTGATCCATGGACCAGACCATCTGAAATTCAATACGATGATGGTTGATCGATGAGGATACCCCACACAACAAACAAGCGATATTCATTTTTGGCGGGGCTGGATTGGATTGGATTTGCTTTCGCATCTCCCCATACACCAAACATTGCTGCCGAGAAAGCCTGGCAGCACCCGCAAGGCAGTCACAAGAACCGTCATTCCAGATAAAATTTCCAGTGTGGATCGTTTCTAATGTTGATTACCGCGATTGGATTAGCAAAACTGCCCATCCTCCGATCATAAGATCCGGGGTAACAAGACACAGCACAGGCCCGGTCAAATATCCCCTGCATAATTTCGAGAATAAATACGTTGGTGAAGCGGCTACAACTGGATTCAATAATATATATGTATGATCCAGGCACTTACGAACTAAAGTCACTCAGCAATGGCTCAAGACTATTTAAAACTCGAGGGCTTTCCAGCAATCCCAAGGGTTCGGTTGATTGCAACGGAACGGAAAAAAAAAAAAAAAAAACTTCCAAAAAAAAGCAAAAAAAAAAAAAAAAAAAAAAAAAGTTTCGTTTCGGCCTCGTCCATTTCTAGCAATGCCGTCTTTATTTATTAAGCCACACTTTTGTGGGGAAATTACCCCAACTTTTAATCTCACCATTTCCTGGGCACGCATATATATATTATTAGTGTTCACCTGACCTCCCCATAATGCGCAAACATGCGCGAGAGTGAATATCTCCAAACGATTGAGGAGTAACTGCCTAATTCGGTAACTCCGTTTTTTTTTTTGTCAATTCCCCCATTCCGAGTTCAATTTTATTAGCTTTTATTTTATCCAGCTGAGCATATAAAAGGGGGGAGATGTCAGGAAATGGGGTGAAAAACATTTCAAGTATCACTTTAATTTTAATTCACATTTTATAACCCGAAGAAAAAATGACCCTTGAACAGCTACAAAACCCTTCTTTTGTGTTAAAGAAGAAGATGGAACTTGCCTTTGAGGAACGCCCAATTCCAGATCTTGTCGATTCCAGAAGCGTCAAAGTCCAAGTCAAGAAGACGGGTATTTGTGGTTCTGATGTCCATTTCTATGTTCACGGAAATATGGGGGATTACATTGTCAAGGAGCCTATGGTTCTTGGTCACGAATCTTCCGGAACTGTTATTGAAGTTGGTGAGGACGTCAGAGGCTTAAAAGTAGGAGATAATGTTGCTATGGAGCCGGGTGTTCCATCTAGATTCTCCAAGGAATACAAGACTGGTCATTACAACCGATGTCCAGAAATGAGATTTGCAGCTACTCCTCCAGTTGACGGAACTCTTTGCAAGTACTATGTTCTTCCTGAGGACTTCCTTGTCAAGCTTCCAGAACATGTTTCTCTAGAAGAAGGTGCCATGGTTGAGCCTACTGCAGTTGCGGTCCATGCCGTCAAGCAATTGAACGTCACTCCAATGTCGAATGTTGTTGTTTTCGGTGCTGGACCTATCGGTCTTTTGTGTGCCGCCGTTTGTGCCGCCTATGGAGCCACAACTATCTGTGCTGTCGATTTGGTTGAGGCCAAGATTGAGCTTGCAAAGCAATTTGGTGCTTCCCACGGTTTCATTCCAACTAAGGGCGATACTAATGAAGCCTCGGCTAAGAAAATCAAGGAAGTCCTAGGTGTCGCTCCTGATATTGTCATTGATGCCACCGGTGCTGAAGCTTCTGTCAACACTGGTATTGAGGCTCTTTGTAATGGTGGTATCTATTGCCAAGTTGGTATGGGCAAGACCGACTTTATCAACTTTGCCATCACCAGAGTCGCTACAAAGGAAATCACTGTAAAGGGTTCCTTCCGTTATGACTATGGTGATTATCAACTTGCTGTCAAATTGATTGCCGATAGAAAGATTCCTGTCAAGAACCTCATCACCCATCGTGTCAAGTTTGAACAAGCTGAGCAAGCCTACCAACTCGTTCTCTCCGGTCAAGCCGTCAAGTGTGTCATTGATGGCCCAGAGTAAGGATGCTGACAATTTTCCTCCAATTATAAGAAAAGTTTTAATTTGCATGTATTTAATAATGAATGATAGAATTTAAATCCCCAGAATATTTCATTTATTCCTCAGAAGCAATCTATATGTGTAGACTCACATATATATATATATGTATATATGGCCTTCGTTTTCACTTCGCATAGCAGACAGAATTCAATATGAAATCAAAACACAACGCCGTTAGCAGAGCGATATATTCAACACAACAAAGCACATAGTCCACATATTTCTCTTTTCATCTTGCGGTTAATTGGACCATTATCCTTAAGAGCTTCTACTTCTTCTCTCAAGCACGTGCACACATTAAATATAAATATTAATTAATGTGTGCGTACACATCACGTGACACAACTTTTACTGGCCGGCGCCGGCGCCCGCCAGCTCTCTGACTAAGCAGGGGAATAGGACGAGGAGGGAGTTTTAATTTTGTTAGGCAGGCGGCGGCGGCGGCACAGGCCAGCTGTCAGTATACTACTACACACACCAAGTCCTTAGGGCAAAAAATTCATACTACTAACAAGTTGTACAATACGAAGACCACAAAAGATGGTTTCAGGAGGAGCGATTGTTGGTTTACTTAGCGGTTTGCTATGCTGCTGCGTAATGGCACAGGATTCTAACCCGTTCAACCGGGTAGGAAGCATGATGTTGAAGGTCGAAAAGCCTTACGTCGACAAATCATTCGAGAACCGGTATTTTGATTTCAATGGTGATATCATGATCCGAAATGACAAGTATATTCGATTGACCCCTGACAAGCCGGATAAGCGAGGTAATTTCTTCAGCAAAGTTCCGCTGGTGGCTGATAACTTCCAAGTTGAATTTCAAGTTGATATCCATGGCCAGGGTACTTCAATCTATGGAGATGGTATGGCATTTTGGTTGCTTGATAGACAGCCGCAAGAGGGACCAGTTTTTGGAATTGAAGATCAATTTAACGGATTGGGGATTTTCATTGATACCTATAAGAATGACCGGCCTGGACGAGCCTTCCCTTATATTATGGCCATGATGGGAGATGGCAAAACACGTTACGATAATGAACATGACGGTGCTGCTAATGAAATTGAAGGATGTAGTGCACGTGGCCTTCATAACAATGACAATAATGATTCCAAGTTCCGATTGACCTTTGTTAGGAACAAATTTCTTTCCTTAGAGATGAATTACAAAGGAAAGGACGAGTGGACTACTTGCTTCCACACCACACAGATCCCAGAGCTTCCAAACCCGGTATATATGGGATTTTCTGCTCAAACTGGTGAATTAAGCGAAAACCATGATTTGATTGCTGCCCAAGTTTTTGTGATGAACAACCCTCCTGCTTCCTTTGATGAACTGGATGAGGTACTCAATGGACGAAAACCTAGTCCTAGATTGAAGAGTAACAAGAACAAAGGCAGTGGAGGTTCTGGTTGGTTCTGGTGGTTTTTAAAAACTGTTTTTTACCTTCTCGTACTTGGCGCAGTTGCATACGGTGGTTTCACCTACTACCGAATCAAGAAGAGAAACTCCAGAAAAGACGGGTACATTCTGTAGCATTAGTACTGAAAGTAACAAACAATCGAAGCAAGACCAATCTAAAAAAAAAAAAAAAAATGCAAGGAACCTTGCGGTCTGAATATCATATCCTATGTGTTTTGTGCTTGTAGATGATGTTTGATTAGAGTACACAAGTTATTTCTTCAAATTCCATGCAAAATAGTAAATGAGAACGGCGGTTGGCTGTCCGAGAAAAAAGGAAAGCCAAAATATGCAATTGCCGATCGTAGTTCCTGGACCACGCATTTTTTCAAGAGGTGCTGTTACCAGTACAAGTGGAACCTGGAGAAGCATGCAGATGAATGCAACCCCTATTATCATCCGGGTAGGCACCCCAACAGCAACTTCATGTAAAATCGCAGAGACGAAAAAGACCACAAAAGACGCAGTCTGGTTCGAATGGCCCCGTTTGAGAAGTGGGATATATATGTGGCGTTGAAAATAATAATAGACTGGTTTGTTCCAGAGTTTCCAGTAGGTTCCAACTGAACCGGAATTCCACCAATCTTGATAGAAATCACGGTCTCCAAAACGTACAATCTCAGCAAGCAAGTTTAAGAAGCTCTGAAAGAGACAGAAAAACCCAAGCAGCCAAATCCCCATCGACACTGACGACAACTTTAAAACCCGTTCACCAATCTTGAGCCAGTCATAATGATCGAAATAATACAAGCTATCTTGCAGGGTAGGAATGGCAAATTGACTAGAGAGCCACCAAATAAGGATGATTGAACCAAAAATTTCCAACAACCGCTTAATTACAAATCCTGGACGAACCTTTGCAGAACGCGGATATGCAGGCTGATAAACTAAAGTCGGCGCCCACCAGAAGTAGACCATATTCCCAAAAGTCAAATTCTGCGGGTACGCTGATTTAACGTAGATATCCGGGATTGGTGTCGAGTCAACGTAGGAATCTCGAAGGTCCCGATTTGTAAGCGCATATGAAGCAACCTTAAGACAGAGTACGATGGCGTGACATTCGCATAATGTGCCGATGAAGGGGTGCCAAATATAACCAAAATAAACAGCAGAACTGGTTATCGAGATAACCAGCATAGCATTGATAAAATGAAGGAATGCAAAAAACCTCCACAAATACTTTGGTGGATTGCGTCCACGTTTTGCCGTCTTGGATGCTAGCAGTTCAATTCCTAATGCTATAAAGAAATGCAACGGGGCAGTTGCAGTTAATATCAACGCCAGCTCCAAATCTTTCCCAGAGATACCAAATCTATAGAAAGTCGAGATGAACCCGTATGTTTGGTAATCTTCAATCATTAACCTAAGGTTACCAACTGTCAGAGCGATCATTCCAAGATTTTGAAACCCCGCATATGACGGAGACGATGATTTGGCTTCTCGAGTTAATATTGAACTAGACTGGGTTCGATGTATAGGTTTGTAATGTGGTCTATTTTTTGGGGCAGTAGATTGCTTCCTCAGTTGAGGTTTCCCTTTGTTATCTTCAGACTCGGAATAATTCAGAGTTGTAGTAGTCGCTGCTGTCATGACGTTGGAAGACACAAATAACGTTCACGAAAAATTTCAGAAGAAGGCAACAATGTTTTATATGTAAATTCCAATAATATTTTTCACCTCTGCACAATGTAATAATATTTGTTCTATTAGACGTGCTTATCAGCACACTGTTTATGTAAGCCGCACATAATTTTGCTCCTCGGCTCTTCTCGTTCGTTTGTTCCCACCCACACACTTCCTCCCCACATTGGAGGGGTGAATCTTTTTCTTATCATGGAAAACACGATTTACAATGTATACCTTCTCCTTAAACTACTCTGATTATTTAATAAAGATATATGGACCTGCCAATTAGCTAGTTTGATGATGGGGGTTGTTTTCGGTGCATATTTATGCATCTGATAATCATATGTTTCACGACTCCTATCCTGTGGCTCCAATCTGATTAGCTCATTGGTCAGTGCATTAAGACCGAAAGGGTTCCCATACTCTTCGCAGATCTCATTCGTAATGTTATTGCACGGCTTTGTTGTTATTACCTACAACGTATTTCCCTACATATTTACGGTAGTGGGTCCTGGAGGGGTTCACTGCCGAGCCTCTCGAAGAATGTTATTTTGAAAATCGCGCTACTTGGGAGCTAGCTTTTCAAAGAATCAGACTTTTATATTTTTTATTAATAAGGAGGGAAGAATATATTTACTGCTTATATCCCTTGAATTGATATATGTATATACTATCATCCCACAGGATGAACGGATAGCAAAATAAATAAATAAAGTGATCGTAAACCTAGAACTATAATATAATAATAATAATAATCAATTTACTCCTGTGTACATAATTTAAATGAAATAGATACATCAAGCAGGATAATTCGTTCATTGGCCCACTCCAGGCGTTACAGCATGTTGGAAATTCATATGATGGCGATGGTGCTGGATTTCCCTCATAAGACTATGAGCATGTAGGAAAACCTTAACGTATGGCGAGATAGAACTCTAGACTCCAGGACAAAACCTACATGAGCGACTCTTCCGCAGAAGAGATATCCATCTAGTATAAAAGGTGCGGTAGACTTTTAAGAAACTCGACCACCGCAAGAAGGCCCTTTCGAGAATCCAAAAGTGCTTTCA
>PPJG02000089.1:0-23579 GCA_003705695.2 Blastobotrys serpentis
GCCTCATCCGGGTCCTTGAAAGCCAGCACTACTGAGTAGGCTAGCTTTGCATCATTATCCATTGTGGCTCGGTTTAGCAGGATAGGGTCTGCTGCCAGTTCCACCATGTTGGAAAATTCGATTTCCTCCCGCAGGGTTTCGAAAGGATTAGTAGCCTTGGGGATACCGTTCAAAACAAATTTGAACCAGGTGTTTGTATTATTATTATTATTATTATTATTATTATTCGAAAGACAATCCGAATCCGCTGAAGAAGCTTTTCTGGGGGGAGCCCTCGCAACATTTTGAGTAGGATATCGCAAATGAGGACGCAACACATCCTCACGCGCTGCGAACAATACAAGAATGAACGAGAGGTCTTGAAGCGGGCCTCACCGGAGCTCGACTTGAAAACACTTTTGGATTCTCGAAAGGGCCTCTTGCGGTGGTCGAGTTTCTTAAAAGTCTACCGCACCTTTTACACTAGATGGATATCTCTTCTGCGGAAGAGTCGCTCATGTAGGTTTCTTTCCTGGAGTCTAGAGTTCTATCTCGCCATACGTTAAGGTTTTCCTACATGCTCATAGTCTTATGAGGGAAATCCAGCGCCATCGCCACCATATGAATCTTCAACATGCCGAAACGCCTGGAGTGGCCCAATGACCGAATTATCTTGCTCGATGTATCGATTTCATTTAAATTTATATACACAAGGAGTAAATTGATTATTATTATTATTATTATTGTTATCATCATAACGGAAATTGACTGCGTAACAATTCATAAATCTCAAAAAATTACGCCCAAAAAAAACTCTAACAGGGATTCATTTCTATAGACAACATAATATTTCTAAAGGTCACTAAATTCTTACACATTTTCAACAGTTTCAACATTTGCTTCACCTTCATTGTGGCCGGCAGCAGCTTTATTCTCAAGAGATGGAGGTCTACCGCCATTGGCGTCTTTGATATCAGAAAGAGACGGCCGTGAAGGTTCAAAGCTTGAACTTTTCCAAGCTGGAATATTTTGCTCCCAGATTTGGTTAATCTCTTCCAAGGATTTACCCTTCGTTTCTGGGAACATGAAAAACACATGGATGAACATAGCAACACAGAAAACTGCAAAAATAATGTAAGTTTTCCAAGTAATATTTTTGAAAGCAATTGGTGTGAACATTGCAATGGCAAAATTAAAAATCCAATTGGCAGAAGCAGCAATACCGTTGGCAAGAGCTCTTTGTCTTAATGGAAAGATTTCTGAACAATACAGCCACACTGTTGGGCCCCATGTAGGAGCGTATGCGGCTACAAAAAGATAGGAACAAGCAATGACACCATTTGATGCACTCTTACTCTCCTTTGGAAGCTTGATTCTTATTTGATCATTACCATCAACTGCATCTACAGCTTCACCATAAGTTGCCAACAGGCCGGCAATCGCAAACAAGAAAACCATCATCAAGACTGCACCGGTTAAAAGTACTGGTCTTCGTCCAAATTTATCAAGGAACAGTAGGGCCGGGATGGTCATAACAACGTTGATAACATATTGAATGGAAGAAGACACTAAGGTGGCATCACCTTCATATCCAGCCATGGAGAAAATGTAAACGATATAGTACATTAACACGTTCATTCCGCACAGTTGTTGCCAAATTTGTGCCCAGATACCGACCATAGTTCTATTGATGGATTCCTTTTTGAAGAGATCTGCAATTTTCACGTCGGCTGATTCTCTATCCACTCTAACAGCTTCCTTTATTTCTTCCACTTCAACCAACACCTGAGGATGATTTACATCACCACCTCCCTGAACCTTCGAGATAGTGTCAATAGCTTCTTCCCATTTATCCTTAGATGCTAACCAACGGGGAGATTCTGGTAGAACCATAGTTCCACAGAGCAAAATAAACCCTGGGATCATTTGAATGCCCCATGCCAAACGGAAGGAGGCAGTAGATTTGATAAAGGAACAACCGTAACCAATATAGAACATAATCATAATACCCCAGGTGACGGCCCATTGGAAGAGACCACCTAGTCTACCTCGAATATTCTTTGGAGAAATTTCTGAAATATAAACTGGAACTTGAGAAGAAGCAAAGCCGATGGCAATACCGGCGATAACTCTACCAGCGATGAGCTGACCGATGTTTTGTGAAGAACATTGGATTGCAGCACCAATCATCCATATAACAGAAGCAATTCTAATAACTGGGTTTCTTCCTAGCTTATCAGATAAATACCCTGAGAGAAGGCATCCTAAGAAAGACCCACCAGGCATAGATGCTGTGATGCCACCTTGTGTAAGCGAGTCGGGGGAATTAAAATAATCTTTGTATTGGTCCTGGTTGATGAATGATGAGACTGATGAGATATCAAACCCAAAGAGCATACCACCGATAGTGGCTATAAATGCAGTAACATATGGGTTATAAACTTTGAATGCCATATTGAACCTTGTTAATAATGCACATATTTTGCAAAGACAGTCCCCCTCTCTTTTATAACCATCCGAGCAAGCGGCATTATTAACGTTGGGGTGTGCGTCCAAGTATTAAACCGCCCCGCGTAAACCCCGCTCGATATGCATGTTATAATTCCCCTTTTAGCTGAATTGACTGAATTCGGAGTTTCGGATTAATAATATTATTCCGCGCGAAGACAAATCTTCGGAAAAGAAAATGGCCAAGGAAGAAAATTTTTTTTTTTTGAAAAATCTTTTATTTGGGAAAACTGTTAGTCTTTGATATGATGAAGTTACTCCAGCGTGGAGAGGTTCTTTATTTTAATGCTTGCTGTTATACAAAAAACGTTTCTTTTTCCCTCGGTCTCACAGTTTTTCCGGGGGTTACCAAATTAGATGTTTTCGGGACGATCAATATTTACTCCATTGGGATGAAATGATTTCATATGTTTTCAACCTGCAGAAAACGGTAGAAAATGAAAGTAAAACCTAAGACAGTCTGAACTCGGGTTTAAATGATCGAATTCCGTAAGGTTGGTTATGGCTTTGGAGAAAAATGCTCCATACGTGGATATCTACAACTTTCCTCACAATACATTTTCGTGACAATAACTAGCCAGCAGTGGCTTACCATAATAGGACGGCAATGAAGGGCGTTTTCGAGTTTGGATATGACCCTTGAAAACATCCCGTGTAAGAGAGAACACCGCCACAATATTTCTACTTCCGAATGCCCTTTAACGGAACCCGTCGAAATAGATATGGAATTATACCAGGCTAAGGATAGTTGTTTGAGCAGTTTCTACAGCTTACCACCGAATTTTGTAGTGTGTTATATTGTTGGAATTTGAAGGTAGCTGTGCCACGTCTATGCAAAATGATGCAATCCTCTTGGATGGAAACTACAGATCGTCGCAAAAAGGCGGCAATTATACTAGCTCGTACCATGCTGATGCAAACGGCATAATTTGGCAGTTTTTTTGGAGGGGATTCACGCACTCGAAAAGCTATTGGACAACGGTTAATCCTTAAGTGGAGTTATATCCTTTAATAAACCTGAACTTTAATAGTTATATTCTGTTTTCCACGTCTTCGTCTGCAAAAATGTTATATTTTACTTTGCTATTGCGCACTGCTAAATTTTTCGTTCTAAAGTGTCAGGGAAATCAGTATAAAGTATTGCTTACTCCGTGTACTACCTCAGAGCATCCATTCGAACTATTACGCGTTAGCTAAGTATATTTGCCTCTCCCAATATAGTGAAAAAATGCAATCAATAAAGGTGATTAGCTCAATCTGCATCCAACCTGTCCCCTACAAATTTCAAGGGCGCACAAGCTCTGAATTTAGAGTTCAATACACATGCCTGAATAACGGGCGTGAGAACCCAACTTTAGCCGAAAGAGATTTCTGTAATATTTCATTCTAAATTGTTTAAAGTGAATATGAGGATGCATGAATTGAGTCTAGTGTTGGCTTCAATTAGTGGCCGGCAACAGTCTTTATCCAAGGAATGAAAGGCTAATAGAAAGATTTTCCCACAGGAGTTGTCCGTGATAGGAGAAACATTGATGTTTTGGTCCTGTTTATGATTGCCAGTTATTTTAGGAAATTCCAAAAATCCATTAATAACTTTATCCCAGACAGAAATTTCTCCCTGTAAGAATTATAGTTGAAAGATCTTGCTATTGTGTATATAATTAGAATTTCTAGATCTAGCTGTGTATTACTTAATTATACTGACCTCTTAAGAAAAAAAAAAAAATTTAACGACTCCTACTTACAGCCATAAGGTATTTATATTGTTTTCCTTTTATTATCATTCTTGTGTTACTGTTTTCATAAGTGAATTATAATCCATGATTGACGACAACATCTCACGCAATCAGGACTTTGAAGGGTATAGGTCCGCCACACATGCGGTCGCTGAATTTCAAAATCAATATGAGAATGAGTCCGAACTTGGATACATGGACGACGAGATGGATGTTGATGACCTAGATGAGCTAGAGTCAATCAACAATGGAGATTCGGCCCATCTTGAATGCACAGCGCCAATATCGAATGAACTGCTAATAAAGTTTTTGATTATAACCTTTCAGGCTATTATGAAGCGGTTGTATGACAACATGGTGATGATGAGGCTGTACCATTCCTAATTCAGGAAGCCTCCAAACATCTGAATGTACGTCATATCGCTGAGCTATTGAGCATGTTCAAGGTTGAAGTTATTCAGTCCATCGCGAGCAAAAATGTATGTTTCAAGAATAAAATATAACCGACGTTACATTTTTACATGTGCTAATACGGGTTTTTCCCTTACAGAGGTTTTCCCCGTATTTTTTGGCTTATCGAAAGGGAATCCAGCATCATAACATCTTGGTATGATTCATGTAGTAGAATTTATTTAATTCATTACTATGAATTTAATCTGATTGAACAGAATGCTATTACCCTCATTGAGAGGAGACCAGTGGGAAGTTCCTCCAAGTTCGAAATAATGGCTGGGATTGGAGTATTCTGGTCAGGGGGTCTTTTTCTTTCTAAATTTTTTTTTTTTTTTTTTACAAATTTGAGACAATAAATTATCTAAATTCATACTACTACGAGCTGGAGTTTCAATATCATCTAAACTGCATCATCAAGAGGATTCCTGTGGTGCGGAAATATACCTCCGCTGCCGATATATCAATCTCCCAACATCAACTTTTTTCACCCGAAAAATTTCATAATATCTAATGAAAGTGTTAATAGCTTCTGAGGACACAGGCAGCCTGAAAGGTAAGAAAGAATTGCTGGTTATAAATGAAAAGATGATTGCTTACTAATTTCATTCGCAGAGGTTATCTTTCCAAATGGCGCTGATACCTCTAAACAGGACGCACCACAAGTCACCTCGATCGAAGATTATATTTCTAACGGCCGAAAATCGGCCATTGAAAAGTTTTTGGTGATAGAGGATGGGAAAAAGTTAGTGGCAAGTCGAAAGGGAGGTGTGGTTGAGGTGTATTCTATCAACAGATGTGCGCAGTCCGAGGACAAGAAATATGAAAAATTGAAAAGTTTTAGCATTTCAGATCAAACTACTGTTGGGTTAGTTTATCAAGATTCCAACATTATTGTTTGCACTGCAGACGGAAAGGTGGCTAATTATAATCTTGAGACTGAGGAAAAATCTGTGGTGGAGCTAAAAAATGGTGATAAGGAATTATCGTGCTTTGTACAGTCTCCATTTGATAAGGAAATATTTGCGGTTGGTGGTAAGGATTGGGACGTTGAGCTTATCAAATTGAAGTTTGACGATAAAACTGTGGAGAAGACTTTTAGAGGAAAGAATGTTAAGAATGACCGACTGAATATGGCAGTTCCAATTTGGATCACAAACGTTAGGTTCTTATCTACCACGCAATTTATCACCTCCACAGGATACGGGCAAATCAGAGTATATGACACCACTAAAGGTAGGAGACCTACTAATGACATCAAAGCTTCAGAACGACTGATACAACCATTGGTTGGCGGTGATAATGACCAAGTGGTGGTATTTGCTGACAATCATTCCAACGTTTGCCAGTTTTCACTGAAGTCGCACCAGCCATTGGGCAAGTATCATGGCCCAACGGGGGCAGTTCATGCATTACACTCCACTGAGACCTTATTAGCTGCAGTGGGTCTAGATAGATACGTGCGAGTATACAATCTAACCACCCGGGAACAGGTAGGGAAAATCTTTATTGGCACTCATCTCACTGAAGTGTACATTCTAGAAGAGAATGATGAACTTGAGAAGAGAGCTAACGAAGAAGAGGATGATGAACTGTGGAGAGAATTGAACCAGAAATCCAAGAAGGCCAGAACTAAATAATTATTGATACTAATAACATATAATAATGACCCAGTGCGTTGAAACTGTACAGAAGCATCGCAATTCCCGTTCATTTCCACTTATGTAATAATTATAAACTAGTGTAGGATTCAGGGAGCACCGCCAGTCATTTTGTTCATCTTCCTTGCATGGCCAGCCTTTCTATTATGGTTTCCACGTTTTGCTTTGTTTTGTTCTTTCCGTCTTCTATCCTTAGCAGCATTATTCTGATGGTGCTGGCTCGAGGATGAGTCACTCTGATAAGGTGTGTTTGATGCTGATGACGATTCATTAGCATTTTTAGCAGATGCCTCGGCTTCAGCCGCAATTTCTGCCTTATTGCCTCTAAACATGTACTTCTCTTCAAGTATTTCCTTTCTTCTCGTGCTCTTCTCTAGCATTCTCGCCCAGCCCTCAATTTGCTCGTCAGACCAATTAGTATTTTTCTTCATCTCTGCCCGAGATTTTGTTTTCCTGTTCTTTTGAGTAAAGTGATCTGGCCATCTTTGGTAGGTTTCCCACAAGTACTTTTCAACCAGGTCCAATTTCGAGTCTTCATGCTGTTCGGCCTCAGCCTCCTCATAGGTATCATCACGCTCGTCTTCTTCGGCCAACTGGATCATTCTAATTCTAGATTCAATTTCGGCACTTGAAAGCTTTTCCAATTTTTCTTGTCTAGGTTTCTTACCAAAGATAACAGTTCTATCCTCTGGCTTGAAGGTAGAATTCGACGAACTTGATTCCTTTGAATCTTCATTTGCTCCATCAGCTGCATTAGCAATTGCATCCGGATTTTCTAATAAATAACTTGTTAACTGTTCAACGGAATTGTTATGATTCTTCAGCAACTTTATGACTTGAGCATTCCCCAACTGAGGAAACAAATCCAACACCATTGCAATTTCATGCGACCCAGGAATTTCTTGACTCTTTTGAGAGATACGACTAGCCTTGACAGAATTGGCATCTTCAATGCTAGCTAGCTGTGCTATCCATTCATCAGTTACCCAAAGATCTGATATCGTCTTATTACTTAGTAATACAGCCAAAGGCTCCGATATATCTTCCTCTTCTAAAAGCAAATGCATAGATATTTTGATTAATTTCTTCACAACCATTTTCAAGTCCGGTAGCTTGCTGACCGCAATTGCCGTGGCTGTCACATTTTTAGGTCCATATACCTTTACAAAATCCCAGATTAGTTCGGGGGATTGATTTTGAAGTAGTCTTCCATCCTTCAAAATTGAGTGAAAGACCAATTGTCTCAACTCCTTTTCGGGATTGGATAATGTTGGTGGTCGTGATTTAGCCGTTTCTCGAATGTACCCTGAAATGAATTCTACATTGGGTTTATTCCGTAACAAGCTCACCCAACTTTGAACTGCACTAATCCATATCTTATTTGGTAGATTTTCTCGAATTTCTGTACTAGGGTACGATAATATTTCCATTGAAACGTGTTGTTACTGCTAGTACCGGAGCCGATCCCTAATTATTTCAACAGTTAACGTTTTGGACGTACCTATGATGATAAAATATGAGTAACCACGCGGAAGTCGCGTAACATCCAAAGTATGGGCCGAAACGAAATGACGCTTTAAATGAAAGTAATTTTAACTAGGATGAATATCAATGGCCATGTATGAATAAATTATAAAGTTTTTGATTTAATGTTCTGATTTGTATGTATTGGACGAAACAGTTGTGGAGTTCAACGTTATGTCATGATTTTGATGCAAATACAATCATATTTTATATACATATTCGTCAATTGACCATGCTCAAACACAAGCACTACCACCAAAACCCAGATTTGTAAATCGAATTGATGAAAATTCTGGTACTGGAACACATTTCTCTAACATATATATATGTGCCGACGATCATTGTTGGAATCTTTTTGGTTGCCAGCCGACTGATCGGAACCGACGCACAGCCGTGCAATATTAATAGCCGACCTACTACAAGAAAAAAAGAGTGCTTATTCTAAGTTCAGAATGTTGCAGGTTGCAGTTTTCAAAACAAGAATATTATTGGCTAATCTTCTAGCATATATGTATTTTCAATGCAGCGGGTTGTAACAAAATAAAAAAGAAAATAATTTCTGTTGAACTTCTTGTTGAACCATAAAAAATTATAACCCGTCAGTTTCATTGAACGGCACCTAGCATCCATGGAAACCGAACAGTCTAATTTCACGGAGGCAGTTACTGGAATTAAAGGGAAATACGTTAAATGCCTTCCCGATCCGCCTTCTTGGGTAGTCTTATTAATTAAACAAATTCATGACCTGGAAGCTGCTTTTCGGGTCCGAGTGTTCCCAGAAACAAGTTTCGACCTGGACAGACCATATTTCAATTATGCAGAAGAGCTTGGACTCCATGTGAACCATTCATTTTTGGATAGGCTATTTTTTCGGTTTCTAATTTCTGATCTCAAAGTATGTATTGAGTTTGTCAGATTTGTTCATGGAGACTTATCAAGTGATAGTCCGGAACACAAAACTATGAGGGATGAGTTGATAAGCAAAGTTACAGATCCGTATTTATGTGTGATAAAGCGTCCCGACAAAGGCTCTGATGAAGTGAATGGCGTAGTATTAAACATTTTTAAAGTACTACACGATAACTGCCGGCCGTAAGTTCATTGAATTAATACCACAGAACCCGCAAGCTAACCAATTTAATCAGAAATCAGACCATGATGAGAGAAAATTTCCAACTTGATACCGAATATGATATGGAATGGATCAAGAGTAATGATTTTCGAAAGAGAGAACGATCAGCGGACCTCATCGGAAGTGTCAATTTGAGTCAGAGTCTTGAAGAATTTTTTACAGGAGTGTTGGTGGATGAGAGATCGCCAGGACATCAAACTGCTTATTTTTCCGATTTTGATGTTGATCGCTTGTTTACTAATCCTGAGGTAAATTCGCCTTATTTGAATGCAATAAGGCATTATTTCGTATCCATTCCCTCAAAGTTAGGAGGCTTACTGGCAATATCTTCAGATGATAGATATCCCACTCATCTAAGAATGGAAAACATATTTTGTCAAATGGTTAATGCTAGAAGTAGGCAAACTGGCTCTGACAACCACATCAGGAGGGCAGAATTTGGCCATGCACAAGTCGGTATTTTGGATACATCAATAGTTTGCTCGTCATCTTATGATGACTGGATGTCCAGGCATCCAAACAAGTTACCATCTAGGAGTAATTCTAGCGTTCTTGGGTTGCAGGGACAACTGATACAATTAATACAAAATTACTCCGTCCTGGTGGGAAAATATAGACGAGGGGAAAACCACTCCACGATACAGTCATCATTAAGGGTGCTTGAAAGCCGAAAGACGCCGTCAGAAATCCGTCGAACTGCACACAATATTTTTGACCATGCTCGTAGTGGATGGGACGAGGCCGAAGGCAGTAGACACGAAGGATTTACCGTTCTGGGACAATATATCAGTAGTGACGAACGTAGACTATATGAATGGGTAAAGGAGCTAAAACAGGAGGAAGAGCTTGAAAGATTATTGGCAGAACTCAATTCTATTCCCACGGACGAGTCTGAATTTGACGGCTTAACCGAAGAAGAAATAGCTGAACTGAAAGAAGAGCTTCTGGAACCGCTTGATGAAAACGAATTGCCACAATTGGAAGCAGAATACGGGACATTGAACTGGATAAAAGAAATGTCAGAATCTCTTCGTAATATTGAAGAAAGCAGACTAAAGTTGCATTATAAAGCATTGATGATTCTTAGGTATTCTGGGGATACGAGTGATTCCAAAGAATTTGGAAAACTACTTGCACAGAAATTACATCCAAAGTACAACTTTTCATCCCTCCTGAAATTTGTTCATAAAAAGTTGCATAGATTATTCATTGACAAAAATGTTGCGCCGAATGAAATGAATGAATATGGGTCAAACATACAAAAAATCTTGTATTGTAAAAATGGATGTTTGGCCTATACAGGAAACAACAGAGGCCTGGAAACGTGCAAGTATTGCGATGAACCAAAAGATGAATTGTCGTATTATCTATATATCTCGCCAAGACATTTCTTTAGGGCCCTGTTTTTGAATCCTGATGTTGAAAAAGAAATAACTCTAAGAGAGTGGGCTAGGAACGACCGAACGCATGATGATGTATGGACTTCGAATCATTTTCAGTATCTGACACAGCAAAAAATCTCAGCTTTTGACAGTTGCAATAACAAACTGGAGTCAGGCACCAATTACTTCTCTGACAACACTGAATTAATGATAAGCATGGCATCTGATGAGGTTAATATTTGGAACGCAGAGAATGAAGAGTTGACAGGGGTTGCACTTATGATAAACAATTTGTCTCCAGAAAGAAGAATGCATATCGAAAATATGGTTATTCCAATGTTTTTCCCAAAGTTGAATAAGGGTTCCGAAATGGACTGGTTTTCATTCTGGGTTCCCTTGATTGATGATTTTGCAGAAATGAGTACCAATGGGATTAAAGCAAAGCGTTCTGACGGAACAGTTTTCACTTTAAGAGCACATCTCACTTTTATACTCGGCGACCTTCCAGCTGTCGATAAGATTATGGGGTTCAGTGGCCATACATCCTGTTCAATGTTCTTTAGATGTTCCTGGACACTTTGACCCAAGAACTCGAGACAAAATGCAACGTGCAATTCAAATAATAAACCAACAAGTTCTTCCGCCACGAAGTAATGTTCAGGCGGATATATTGAACCCCGAGTATCCAAATTCATACAAAGCCAGTTCATTAAGATATTTATTTGAGTGTTTCCCGTTAATGTCAGCTATCCAAGGTAATGTTGAAGAAGAGAATTCTCTGCTTTTGTTGATGACTGAAGGTTCCATTCTTTTCAGAATATTAATGGCTCCATCTGGGTTACATAAACGACAAAGACTTGCCTTGGACCAACGGCTCTACAACTGGATTAGTAGATATGAGCGTCTACTCAAGGATATGTTTGAAGTGGGTTGTGAGAAATTACACTATGTGTATTTGACCACTCCGATACATCTTTTGAGGCATATTAGTTATTATATTCGTGAGGCCGGTATGCCAATCCACCATTCATGTTTTTCAATGGAAAGAATTCGTAAGAAAGGCGATGGTATCACTTTTGATACTTGCAAATTCCCTGCTCCAATACACTGCAATAAATTGTTATACCGTCTTGTGAATCAATTGTTTCGGAATGACATTTCCCATAATATACCGACAACTCCTTTACCAGAAGACGATGGACTAGAAGTCGATTTATTGTACGAAGTGGGGCCACGGGCATTGGATGACTTTTGGAACCATGGAAAACTGCGACAATATGAAAGAAAACTGCTTAATAATCTCAATCTTCAAATCAAGCGTCAGGCAAAGGATGTAGAGAAAGGAATTGCAAATAACCCAGAAAAGAGAGCTTGGTTTGAATGTTACCAATACGATTCTTTGGTGTCCTTGACCCCAACAGAGCATATTGATATCAGATTCTTTCCGAAGTTTAAATGCAACAATTTAAATGTGACAGGTAGTTTAAGAGGGGAGTACAAAGAAACCGACCCCTCGCTGCAGCGTAAGGATCTTGGCGAGCCCACAATTCTCTTGGTGAAAGAAGGAAGACAACAGCAAAAGTACGTTGAACTTGTGGCATACGTTACGGTCAACGTATCCCCAAGAAAAATATCTGACTTTGAAGGAAATATTGCGCCACCTCCACCTTTGAAAACTCGAACGATAGTTGCAAGAGAATTGTTACCTGTAAAAAGCGCCTTTGTTAAATCATGGGCTCTAGGAACAAAGGATTATATTTATTGTTTGGAAAATTATGACCATAGTCCGGAAAAAACACTCATGGCATATATTACAGATTTCTCCGACAACAGCCCAGAAAACAACCCATTAAAGTTCTTCCATAAGACAACCACAATCATCTGGGAGGATTGCTACAAAATTGACGTCAATAGTATTATCGACGGCACAGGAAGCTATTTCTATATTCGGCCAAAGAGGGAAGATGAACTGCTGGCCGATATCTATCTGCCCAAAACTTGACCCGTGGATCGGCCGAAATTTCTTTCTTTTTTTTTTTTTTTTTTTTTTCTTTTAGCCAGAGTAGACATAAATATATATATTGATTAATTTTTCGTGGTGGCATGGTGCTGTCCGAAAGCAAACTGAGAATTAGACCCTAATTTTTTTTAAAAACCCTCAGAAAAGTAAAAATATCAAACCTTTTTAAATCGATATGATGGCCCATAGAGGTCGTTTGGACAGCACTGGGGCGACCTTTGTCGACTCCCAAAGTTGGATATATATGGAGGGGTGCAGCTCGGCCTCAGCGTCAAAATACGAATTAAAAAAACGCCAAAAGCACCATTTACCATTAATATTAATATTCGTAGATTTTTTGAAATATATATATATGTTGAGGTTCCCCAGACTCAAATAGGTATGATGACTAGCTATGTCTTGCCTCCGCCCGATCTTCTCTTCGATATAAGGATTTTGTCCATATGCATGATATGGAGTAGATATTGGAGACCAGGACAATTCATATTCCTCCGTTGCTTACCATTATCTTTCCGTCGTGATTTACAACATTATTTCTTTTTATACAACTTATGGAGTAAATTCATCTAAAGATGATGGTCCTATATATATTATTTATGTACTTGATTTAGAAGAATTGAACGAATTAAATATATATATATATATGAATTAAATTATAAAGCTTATAATTAAAGGATCGATATCCGGATCCGCGAAATTATATTATATATATTAATTAAAAAAATAAAAATAAAATATTAAATTACAATTGCAAGTTAACGTTAACGTTGCCGGCGCCATATATATATATATATATATATAAAGGTACCGGTTCCAACAGTGTGCATGGCCACGTGCATGCATGCCCATATAAAAAGTATTAAACTGCAAAAATCGACCTCGGAGAGGATTGAACTCTCGATCTTGCGATTAACAGTCGCACGCCTTAACCAGCTTGGCCACGAAGTCTTATACAAACCTCGGCCAGAGAAATACTTATATCTAGAGGCAATATTGGCGGAACGTGGCGGTGCAAAGTGGCAGTACAAAAAATTTTTATGACTTACCTACTTCTACATAAGTCAAAATCTGAAAGAGGAATGGTTATGGATGTGAAGTATAGGTATTTGAAAATGAAAAAAAGCTTCCATGAAGGTCGAGAGGTATGCTATGAGTCCTTTTTTTATGTCAGCCAACCCTGTCGATTACATATATTCCGAAACTAATCAATAATGGTTATACTTATTAAGACAGCGTGTGGATTTTGTTGTTAGCATGAATGGAAGAAACTCTGGGGAGAATATACTATTATTCCTATCAGTAAAATACATACAATCAAAAACCTTCCTTCATCTACTGAAGATTGCAAGACTCTGTACTTGTCATACTTTTCACCATTTTTTTTTTTTCTTTTTTTTTTTTCGATTATACTAATGTAGTCGTCTTTACTATGCCCTTTAGAAAATCGATCAACGTAAGTTCAAAAGCGAGCCTGCTGGCGGCTAAATGTTGTCCACCATGAAGGTTTTGAAAGCCATCGGAACGGACCGGAGAGCCGTGAAAATTGAAATATGCCGAAAACGGCCATGACTCAACTGCAGAGCTCGAGCGGACGGAAGTTAACTAATTAACACCTTGTAATGTCATCGAATTCAGAGGGTAGCAAAGGCGACCATCATCCACCCAGATACGCTGGGTTTGTCGCAGGAGTGTTTTCCGGGATTGCAAAGTTAGCTGTCGGACACCCTTTTGATACGATCAAGGTTCGTCTGCAAACTTCGGACAAATTTAAGGGCCCATTTGATTGTATCAAACAAACAGTTCAGAAAGAAGGCTTACGAGGGTTTTATAAAGGAGCCACGCCTCCATTGTTAGGATGGATGGTCATGGATTCCGTTATGCTGGGTTCATTGCATAATTATAGACGACTAATGAAAGATCATCTATATCCACACGAAAAAGAACTACCGCTAACAGGCAAATGCATTGCCGGTGTGTTTGCCGGGTGGACTGTGAGTTTTGTCGCTGCACCAGTGGAGCATGTAAAGGCAAGATTACAAATCCAATATGATGCCAAAAGTAAAGTCTACAGCGGACCCATCAACTGTGCACATCGATTGATCAGCGATCATGGTTTTGGCCGCGGGCTCTATCGAGGGCTTTTTGCAACAATGCTGTTTAGAACTAACTTTCTCTTTTGGTGGGGGTCTTATGATATTTTCACAAAATGGTTTCAAAAGAACATTCCTTCCATGCCTACTGCCATGGTGAATTTCTGGGCCGGCGGTCTAGGAGCTACAGTGTTCTGGATCACGGCCTATCCTTCAGATGTGGTCAAGCAAAAGATCATGACGTCCAACTTGAACGAACGAAAATCATGGTGGTATCACGCAAAACAAGTATATAAGACAGCAGGATGGAAAGGCTATTTCAGAGGATTCGGTCCAAGCATTGTCCGGTCATTCCCAGCCAATGCGGCCGCCCTGGCGGCGTTTGAAGCTGCCATGAGATTGTTGCATTAGTGTACATTACATCTACACTGTTTCTTTCCTTTTTGTTGTTAATAGATAGAATAGATTGCATTTTATTACTTCTCCCACGGCTTTTTTCGCTCTGGAGCTTCATGCTTAGAAGATGCTTCTTCCCCTAACACTGTATTGGGAATTTCCTTGATTCCAGGAATTGGTTTACCAGACATGATCATTTCCACCACGTCTTGATATGACCCTTGCTGCTGCTCATCATTGGCTTGTTCTTTCCAGGTTTTGTATCCATCTAGGGTCAATTCAGTGCCGTTCTTGCGATTGTAATAGTATAGCTGCGCATTCAGTTTGACTGCTTCCATGTCATCAGCTGCTTGATCCATATTCTGAACGATCGCGCTCAAGCCCTGCTGGAACCCGTTGTCATTATCAAAGTCATATTTCTCAAAGCTTTCAAAGTCCCCCATTGTGCATATATATACGTAATGACAGTCGTCGTCATCAATCCTGTCCCAATGCCTTGTCTCGAAGAGACGGCTATCGGTTCAAGTTATATGATCGGATACCACTTGCGAGGCGAATGAACGGGTTGGCTCCGGAACCGGCTCTTTTATTTTTCATTTTCCTCCCAAGAGGAGCGACGGGGGCAGCTAGTCAGTGGAGAATCTTAATTTACAAGCCTTGTTGAAATATCCAGCACCATTTGTTTTAATTGACACTTCAACTATAATGTCTGAAGAAAAATAAAGTAAAAAACCTGAACATCATATAACCATGTTTGGACCCCATATTGTTCTCTCTGCGCTGCAGCTAAAAAATATACCGTTTCAAATCTGAGACAAGCCAGGCCCTGAGATTTGTTCCTGAAGATTTGCGACACCTCGTGAGCATTGGAAGAAATGAAAGGTGGTAATGGTGGTAGGTCATGTTGAGGTTAGGAAAAGAGAAAAAAGATTGCCAGAACTGTGAAAAGGCGGCGACAAACTAACCACCCCATTATCTCAATCCTAGCGTTTCGGAGCCAGAAGGGGAAGAGGAGGTGAGCAGGAGTGGTCCACTTCAAACAAAGAGATAGCAAAGTAACTAAAGTCATCCGTTTCAGTTAGATAGGATGAGTGCCCAACACGAAAAAATAAAATAAAATAAACTTGTTAATCAATCATCGACTTCCCAGGAGGATTGCTCAACGAACACATTAAGTCTAATTTAGATTACCCTTTTGGAAAACCACCCACGATTTGGACAGTATATTTTAAACCAATGGTTTATCTCCACCTTTGTATACACACATATCTATCAAAGACATTCTTAGAGATTGGCTGATTGATCAACAATACCTTAGAGGTCTCAACAAAACACATGTAGATGAAACCCTACCCGTTAAAGAAACTGAATCACGGCATTTTCGGGCCCCAATTTCCGCGGAGGGGATCCGAACTGCCGAGTTAACTCATTGCACGTGCATGAGAGTGATGGGAAACATTCGTCAAAGGAGTGTTTTTGCTGGGTATCTTTTGCTCATGTAATATCAAGATTGTATTTTGATGCCTTATATCAGGGATGGTTTGTTTTAAGCTGTTGTGGATATCCCTGAAATGCACGCACGTTAAAAATACGCTGCAGGTATACGGGAGTTGTTGTTATCTTGCCCCTTATCTGAGATGATCGACGGCCAAATCTGGGGAAAGCTGCACGTGAGCGCCCAACAAAATAATAAAATTATTTCCGGCGCCGAGAGCTCACATTCTTCGATCTTGGAAAAAGAAACGGTTTATCCACGGATGATTTTTTGGCATTTGCCGAATGAATGACAGAATCCAGCAGAGTGGAGAGACGTCGAAAGTTTCGATCATTTAAGGGCCCACTCGTATTTTGAAAAGTTTGGATGAACAATAATAATGCAAAAAATAATATAATACTGATATGCATACGTAATTTATATGAGGGGGGAGTATATATAATAATATTTTTTTTTTCTCTTTTTTAAAAAATATTTTTTTATTTTTTTTTGGAGTTTTCGAAAATTGTTTGATATTTACCTTTCTTTTTTTTGGAGGATTTTTGGAGTTGTTTTGAAAAGATATATAATTTTTGTCAATTTTCTTGTTGAGAGAGAATATTATCAGGTCCTTTGAGCTGGAACAACTAGCTGATCAGGCTTGTTGTTTTTGAAGTCGAGGGCTGAGAATTTGCTTTGTAGAGATAAAAAGTCGTAATTAAATAAATCATCGTCATCATCATTCATATCGTCAAGATCACTCCAAGATTTGCCGAATTTAAGGAAATCCTTGTTTTTGGGCAAGCTGGTAGTGTTAAATGCTGTGGGGATGGACGCAGAAAGTCCAGGGGTGGCGGCACTCTTGGTAACGTCACTGGAGGTAGATTGAACCAAGGAGGGCACAGAGTCGATGGATGAGGAGTCGTCATGCTTGGTGGTCTTGGAACCATCCTCTCCTTCCATCAAGAACACATTGTTATCGTCGTCCAGAGAGATAACGTCGTCGGCCTCGGATTCGTCACTTTCTTCTAAAGGTTGCATCGAAAGGTTGGATCGTGGATGGCGTTGTCTAGGCGGAGCGAAGAACTGTCTAGTGGGCGGGGTGAACTGCATGGTACGCAGCCAATTGTCATTGTTGCTGGGAGCTGGAACATCCTCAACCAAGACGGATGGAGTTCGCAATGGTTGACGGTTTTGGGTGGTGGTGATAATATCTGGCACATCCTCCCAGAAGTCTTCCTGCTCCTGGTCGGTAGTCCAGAACTCCACCTTGTTGAGCTCGTCGGACATCTTTTCCAAGGATCGGTTGTCCGGGTCGATGGTCAAACAATGACGGAGCACAGAGAAGGCGTCGAACGAGAGCGTTGGGAAGATATCGAACAAGGCTTCACGGTTGCTGGCAAAATCCAAGAAGAGCTTGTCGTTTTGACAGGCTGCGGTGAATGGATTTCGACCAAACAAAATGTTGAGCAAACAAATACCGATGGACCAAATGTCCGCCTTTTGAGCGTCGTAGTCTTCGAGATTGTCCTCGTCAAAGAGTTCGGGCGCCATGTAACGTTCGCTGCCAACGCCAAAGTCGCAACACATTCTGGTCATGGACGCCAAGCCCCAGTCAGCCAACTTGACGGAGCCATCGTTGCCAATGAGAATGTTCTCTGGCTTTATGTCCCGATGGTAGATTCCACGGCTGTGGGAATGGGTCAGGGCGTCTATCAACTGGTTCATGAAGCTCTTGATGTTGCCCTGTTGGAAGGGGCCACGACCGGCTCTGATGGCTTCATACAAGTCTCCGCCGCCACAATATTCCATCACCAGATAATACTTTTGTTCGTGAGAGAAGTGGTCCACCAAGGATGCAATGTTCTTGTGCTCACCAAGTTGACGATGACTCAACACCTCTTGGGCGGCTTCATCCGGCGAGTTGATGCATTTCATGGCAACAAGCTTGTCGTTGTCCTTCTTGTCACGAACCAGAGAAACAACGCCATACGACCCCTTGTTGAGGTCCGTTACATATTCGTATCGGTCTAAAGTCATGCTGAGATCTCCTAGATCTTAAAGGAAGGAAAGAATCGAAACGGTTGAAGATAATATAAACACACCAAATGAGAACGCACTCCCTTGCTTTTTTTTTTTTTTTTTTTTTTTTTTTGTTCCTTGACGAATATATCCTTTATATATATCTTTGGCTTCAATAAGATTGATCTCCAACAAATATATATATATATATCTCAACAGGAATAAGACGGAAGTAAAGAAGAAAACGAAAAATATAAAAACTGAAAAAAGAGAAGAAAGAAAAATGTTTTTCCTTAAAAAAATCTGTTCCCTAACCAGATCTCCATACAATCCTCCAACTCTCTCTCTCGCTCCAACAACTTGATGTGTATATCTTAGGGGATATGTGTTGATATGATGTCAACTTCCGACGCTGAACAAAGTATTAAGTCACCTCAACTTTCCTTCATGGCGCAATCCCCGCCCAATATATAGTTGGGACTAAGGCGCAGAATATCACAGAATTCTCTCTTGATTACCTAAACACTTACGTAATATTTCCCAAAACTAAAACTGTTTACTCCCAACAACACCCCGCCTCTCAGGAAGTAAAGTTCCCAAAGGGGAAAGGTAGCCAGAACAACGGGTGAGATATTATTTTCGCCACACAAAAGGTTTCAAACGTCCAAAAGGGGAACTTTCCGATTTTCACCGGTCCCAACACCAGCCCATTCTCGTTTCTCCACCCTGCCACCTCCTTTTTATTTTTTTTAGGAGATCGCAACACAAAAAAAATAAAAATAAAATATAAAATATAAAATAAACACAACAAAAATCAGAATGCTTCAAATCCTGGGAACTGTATTTTTGGGCACCTTATCTACACGCGAGATCATCGCCAAACCTGAACCGGCAACCTCCCTGCTGCTGTCCTTGTCTACAGTCGGCTCTCTATGCACTTCTTATCTTATCTCCACCCCACACCCCTACTTACTGTATTCGTCTGCATTGCTGGGCCCTGTCATATATCGGTCCGCAAGTAGTCTTCTTGCTCAATCCGAGGCCACGCCAGAGCCGGAAGAGGAGTCTTCACTTGGTGATTCCACCTACGAGCGTATCGAGAAGCCCTCGGAGACGTCTAACGAGAACAATGCCAATTGCACTTCCAACGCTTGTTGTTTCAGCAAATTGCCCTATTCCGCCTACTTCTCCGTTTCTGCCTTGATCCTTACTCTCATTGGCGTCTTGGGCGAATATAAATCTGTACTATAATCCATTGAATTGCAAATACCTCTTCCTACATACGTCTGTACTGCACTCACATTGCCTCGCAGAGCTACCTTTTTTGCTTCTTTTCGGAGAAAAAAGAAGCCGCCGGAGGCACTCTCAATATACTCTCACTCTCATTTTACATACATATATATAATATCCAGAGACGGAATCGTGTCTAACAAAAACACTCAGTTTATCCCCTAAAACAAAAACCTGGCTCAACCACTGAAAAAAAAACCAGTTCACTAAAAACCCGCACAGGCCAAAAGAGTTGAAAAAATAATTGAATCATTGATGCGGCTGACGGTTACCTGATTTGGAATTCCAAGTCCCGTGATCACGGCAGTCCCCCCTCACTGAAGAAGGAACGGGTACGTCATACCACACGTTATAGGGCTTCTTGACAATTTTCTCAAACGGACATGATCACTAGCTGCTGAGATGGTACTGGAGTGTAGAGACGAAGCTGAGCTGATGGAGTTTTACCAGGGACATTTGCACCAATTGACCAGCATAAAATCCCTGATAAGTCTCAGCAGAAGTTATCTAAACCACAAGTGCGACAACCTGGACGTGGTTTTGGACGTATTGCGAATATGGTGTAATTGCATTCTGAGCCTGATACGAGAGGAGTCGCCGTCGTCGTCGTCATCTTCCTCGTTATCTGATGACCCTGATAAGGGGTATAACTTTGAGCTTGTGGTTTCCAGCCACGTCTGCGCCCTGCTGAATGACCCATCCCTGACGTTAGAGAGCACAGTGTACATACTGATTGAAGGCTACCTAGTGGCCGGATGCATTTGTTATGTGAGTTGAGGTTGTCTGTCCCTGTTTTAGCGTGGTGTGTGTGTGTGTGTGTGTGAATTGCTAACTTGCATCGTTTAGTCCATGGGCAGATACGAAGAGGCGCTGACGTACAATCTTCACATCTTGTCCTTGAGTTCGAACCATCTGCAGGCGCTTGCCAATTTGGCGATAATCTGCAGAGTTATGGGCAACTATCGCGATGCGGAGGAATACTGGCATAGAGTGGTATCCATAAAGCCATTCTATTCCGACGCTATAGAGCAATTGGTTGCAATCCAGACGTTTCAAAGTCGACAGGACCGGGCAATTCACACAATAAACCAGGTGTTGACATTGTGTGGCTCGAGCAAAGTGTATAGATCCCTTCACGATTGGACTCGGTTCCTCAACCTTTATCATACGCTTGGCAATTTGTATTCGTCTCTTTCCCGCTATGTCGACGCTGCGAGAACGTTCACTACGGTCATTCTCCTGGCCACAAACTGTGCGAATTATCACCAATTGGTTGGATCATCCACAACACAGTACTTATTTCTGGGGATCGGATCCCAGGCGGATTCCAAAAGAATAAATGAACCCGTGTCCATCGGTCATTTCATTTCCTCTATATATCATACATTGACAGCCAACTTTTCCTCAAGCTTAATCCCCCCGGAGGAGGCACAGAACTTGAGGTACTTCTTGTTCCCACCAAGCGGCGTATTGCCATTGCCAAAGTTTAGAGTTCATGAGGAGACAAGCAACCCTCACAGATTAGACACGATAGTATCAAACTCGTTATTGAATCTGGCCAAAATTATTCAAGATGGCATTAATTCTGGCATCCCCAGCCGAATCATTTACATCGACGGCAGGGTTCCTACAAATTACGACATTTTCTCCTTATATTTATTATCCCTTTCACTTAGCCCCTCTGCTTCAACTGCCAATAACATGGGCATATTGCTGACCGCATTCCCAGAGAATGTCAAGGATCGTGCGCTCCAATACTATAACTTTGGACTCTCGTTGGATCCGAAACACCCTCACTTATATACCAACCTGGGATCGCTGTTAAGGGAGCAGGGCAAAGTGGACGAGGCAATTGAAACCTACAAGCGGGCAGTCGAATGCGACGGAACCTTCAATATCGCTTTGGCAAATCTGGCCAGTGCGTTGAAGGACCAGGGTAAGATTGAGCAAGCGGCAGTCTACTACAAACGTGCCGTCAAGGTGACTCCGGATTTTGTTGAAGCCCTGTCCGGGTTGGCAAATTGTCAAGGAACCATCTGCGACTGGGTCGGTCGTGGCGGATATGGGTGGGAGCCCCTCTCCGTAGATGAAGAAGGAAATCTAGTCTGGGGACATGCACAAGGCTGGCTACCCAAGGTTGTGGAGATGGTAGAACGTCAGATACATGACGCTCGAAAATGGGGTATTGGTGTTATAGAATCTAGTTCTGCTTCGTCAGACTTTTTCGGTCAAATTGAACGTTGCGCAGGAGGGTTCACCACTAAGCAACGAAAAGAATGGAACAAAATATGGAACCTGTGGAAATATAGGAAAGACGAGGGTCTGAGGGTTCTAGAAATGATAGAGAAACTGATGAGAGCTTGCCAAAGAAGGTGGTATTTAGATAGGCATCATCGAAAATCTGAACACCCTGATCCTGTTCAGCTTTACACCCGACCCAAAATCCCGTCATCGTTACCAATTCCACTGGCAACCACCATCTTGCCTTTTCATGCATTCACACTTCCATTCAATGCCGATCAAGTCCGGCAAATCTCTGAAAGGTCCGCTGCCAGAGTCACCATGACAACCTTGACTCAACCGTGGCTCCCAGATCATGTCTATCCACCCCCGGCTCCCCCGCAACCGCAACTGCGGGTGGGCTACGTCTCATCAGATTTTGCAAATCACCCCCTGGCGCATTTAATGCAGCATGTATTTGGCATGCACAACAGAACTAGAGTGTTGCCGATATGCTATGCGACTTCTCCGTCTGACGGATCAGAGTACCGCAAGACCATTGAAAATGGAAGCTTCCTATTTCGTGACGTGAGCCAATTTAGCACCCAGCAAACCGTGGACCAAATAGTTGCAGATGGAATCCATATTCTCGTTAATTTGAACGGCTTCACTAGAGGCGCCCGCAACGAGATCTTCACAGTAAGACCATGCCCAATCCAGGTCTCCTTGATGGGGTTTGCGGGTCCGATAGGAGGAGTATGGTGTGATTATCTTCTGGGAGATAGAATTGCAATCCCGGAAAAAACATCGGTCTACAAGGAGAAAATTATTTATATGCCTCGATCATTATTCTGTTGTGATCATCGACAGAGCGCAAGTGATTCATCTGTCGTACGAGCCCGACAGAACAAAGAATTACATACCTGGGAAATGGAAAAAGAGCTACGCAAGGAATTAAGACATAAGATGTTCCCCAATATACCAGCCGATGCATTTCTCATGGCCAATTTCAACCAACTGTATAAGATTGACCCGACTACATGGTATAATTGGTTGATAATTTTGGACAAAATACCTCATGCATATTTGTGGTTGCTGCAGTTCCCCAAATCGGGTCAGGATAATCTGCTCAACTTTGCAAGGAATTGGATAGGCGAAGATATTATTGACCGCATAATATTCACCCCTGTGGCCGAGAAGGAGCTCCACATTTTCCGTTCAAGGGTCTGCGATATTTTTCTCGACACTCCTGAATGTAACGCTCATACCACAGCTGCAGATGTGATGTGGACCGCAACTCCGATCGTCACCTTCCCCAGACACAAGCACAAACTATGCTCCCGCATAGGGGCATCGATTGTGAACGCTGGTTTTCCAGACTCGCATTCATTCATGGCCGACCGACTTATTGTGTCTTCTGAAGAGGAATACTGTCAACGAGTGATTGAATTGAGTCAAGGGGATGAGTTGGAGCAAATGCGAAATGTCCTTTTCCAGAACCGCGAAGTAGGGGATTTTTTTAACACCCAAGCCTGGGTTGACAACTTGGAAACTGGTTTTCAGCTTGCTTGGAATGATTGGATAGCTGGCGTGCATCGGGATATTTATATATGACACTTGCTCATGATTTCCTTTTTTTTTTTTTTTTTTTTTTTTTTTTTTTTTTTTTTTTTTTTTTTTTTTTTTTTTTTTCTT